>JARVZY010003806.1:0-23482 GCA_030686995.1 Artemisia argyi
TACAAATTCACAAGATAAGGGTTTTTTTTTAACCAATCTACTCAACTAAAAGATGCCTTACAACGATACCTAATCCAATAAAATGAAGGCAACACGACGTCTTCAAAGATCATCTCCTTAGAGAAATAACCGGGCCAAAAACGTATTTGTTACGAAATGACCATACATGCCACCACAACCCGTAACACACTCCCTCCAACACCTTTTTATGTTTACCGGGAACCCTTAAATTTATCATCCAAGATAACCAATATTCATACGAATTCCTAGTTGTGGTAGAGGATTATAGTCAACGAATTAGATTTTTCTCCATTGAAGTAACTCGGGAAGGCTGAGTCTTTGACTAAGATGTACGCCGTTTAACCGAAAATTTCTCGTAATTATTTCTGACCCTTTCCCGCCACCCCGAACTCCTGAAGATATATGCACCACGGTACCCTAATGAGGTTTGAAACTAACACTTCAAGTTCGAAGATCTCAATATATGATGAAGAAATGATAGTATGTATCATACCTTTTGTGAGTAAATTAAGTTGCCCGACCACTAGGCCGATCACATAGGTGGTAACTTGTTATTGGCTTACGGTGTTATCGCCTATAAGAACATCCATAACAAGCAAAGTAGCACGCATCTTCCTCTTTTATTTGTCAAACTAGACGTATTTTCCCTTATTAAGGTGACCCATGTCACACGCGTCTTGGGCCAAAAAATGAAGACTCGGTCGTACAGATGACCGAGTTGTCGGAGGTTTGGTATGTGTGTTTAAATGCTTTTCGTGGAGTACTATATTTGTGTTTAAGTGGGTACTACGTATTATTTAGTGGTGAAGTTGGTTGTCTTATTAGACTAAGTTGGTAATAAAGTTGGTTGTGAAGAGAAAAAACAGATGTGACGCTAAGGTGTCGGTGATAAAGTTGTTGCGGGGTGTTCTTATTACATCTATCCTAAGATCATGAAAGATGAATTCATTAGTGACCTGCGGCCAGCTAAATATTATTTTCCGCCAATTTTAGTGCAAAATGTAACTCGGATTCGCTTCATATTCTTCCTTGTGAACCTGTATTGGCTCAGGCTAATATTGGTTCAAAATGTCTTTGTTTCTAAGATTTTTCCCTTTTAATTTAGTTCTGGTTTTTATAGCATTGTTTCGCTTCCTAGTTCCAACTTCAACATTTAATCTTACTTTTGATAGAATATTCTGTAACATGGAACACTTAAAACTAATGTCATCTTTTCGTTACATCTTTATAAATTAAAGATTTTATATATGTTCCTGAACATTGCATCTTGCATTGTATGATTTGTGTCATATTGTGGCAAACTACAGTAGTTTTTAATATCTCTGCATAAGAAAATAAGACGGTGTATATGAATATTTGAATATATCTTAGTAAGAAAAGAAAAAAAAAAAGTTTTATAAAAGATTTTGCAATTGCGTGCAATTAAACCCTTTTGTGGGTTTGCGTTCACGGTAACTCTCATGCATAGTTTCTGTCTGTCAGGAGTTTGCGTCAACAACTATAGTGAAACTCAAAAGCTGTCGACAAGCTTTTTGACGTATGATTATTATTATTATTATTATTATTTTTGACAATTTCATTTAAAACAAGACAAAAATATTAAAATGAACTTCATATTAATAAAAGCATTTATTATTTTGACAATTTCATTTATGATTTTATACTTCACTAGTTACATTCATATTTATGCTAATGAAAAATGTTTAAGACTAGTTAAAAAGTAGAGATGTTATAGTTTTTTGTTCTTAAAATGTATCATTTCCACAAATTCAGTTAAATTAGACAAAAATAATGTAATGAGTATTTGCTTTATAAATTAAACTTAATAGTACTAAATACGTAGTATATTTTAAACAGGTAATGAAGATGAAAATTTATAATTTAAACCGTCTTTTGATCATGACATTACATGATTTACCTTCTCATTTTTTTTTATTCGATTTTGGCATTATTTCATAAAAATAGAATTTACATAGTGGTTGAAGGCAAACGAGCAACAAGCTGTGTCGCTAACCCTTTTTTATTGCAAAGCTAACTCTTTTGAAAACTACATTTGTGGATCTATGTGTCATAACATTACTGTTCATAATTCATTGGACTCTGTTGAGTAGTTCCACCGCCTCAGGTGAGGGCCGCAAGAGGACTGGCTTCCCTTACATTATGAAAGCATAATTACATTGTTATTTATGTTAATGAAAAATGTAATGACTAGTTAAAAAAAATAAAAATAAAAAAATGACCAAGTAAAGAAATCTCACCGTTGGAATATTTGTCATAAACTTCAGACAATGGTGTCGGTGGGTGTTAACTGTAGGGACTCAGCGACACTAGTGCTGACTTCTTGTGGGTCTTTTTACCCACTTGTACATTTTTACTTTTAGTATGTGTGCATGTGTATGTGTTTTATGAGTGTGTGTCAGTGTGTGTGTCACATGTTATATGTTGAAAAGCTTGTGTTTTGTGTGTGTATAAAATATGTACATTTGTGTTTAGGTTGGTGCATTGTGGTGAAACATGGCTGAGTTTACACATTTGGTTGTGGTCAAGTTTAAGGAAGATGTAGTTGTTGATGACATTATGAATGGGTTGGAAAAACTTGCTCAACTTGATACTGTCAAGTCCTTTGTTTGGTAAGTCCATGAAGCATTTGTACTTATATTATGTCATGTAAGTAGCTTATGACTTAAGAGCTTATTTGTTCACTTATTTGGCACACTCAAGCTAGTTCATGGAAGCATTGAGGAAAGCATATATTCTCATAATCAATTCTTAACAATTTATGTTACAGGGGAAAAGATATTGAAAGCATGGAGATGCTAAGGCAGGGATTCACTCATGCTATCATGATGACATTTGGGTCTAAAGATGATTTCACTGCTTTCCAGACCCATCCAGACCATGTCGAATTCTCGGCTACTTTCTCAGCTGCGATCGACAAGATCGTGCTTCTTGATTTCCCGGTTGTTGCTGTCAAGGCTCCAACTGCAGCACCACCTGTGGTTGCATAAGTATTTGCTGGTTGGAAACTAGTTATAAAGTCCGAAGAGATTAAGGAAATCTATATGTGAAGTCTATGTTTCTATTTTTGTGTTTTTCTCAAGAAATTTATGAATGTATGAGGAACTCTTAGATGTATAAGCTCCAGTGTTTGGACTTCTAATATAAAAGTGTCTTGTTATTGCAACTTGAAATTTTCGTTACTTGAACAAAATCTCATTATTTCTTCGTCACGGCTTCGACCGGCCGTATAAGCTTGTTCAACATTGTCTTTCACCGCTAATTTGGTAATTATTCAATATCACATAATCACTTTTTAAACGCGTATCATAACACCTCCCAAGTTGGACTAGTTACAAATAATTTACATCATCCAATCACAGTGTACGAGTCATAAAAAGACTTGTCGTGCTGGATTTTCAGTTATTATCAAGATATGACTATAGAATGAAAGGGAATGGGGGTACATATTGAAGGGATTAGAATTCTTCGTCGTCTTGTGTTGCTCTTGTAATTGGGATCGACCACCTTCCAAGATGTGCGCTATAGTTTATGCACCGAACAACGCCTCTTCCATAAGGTCCATCAGGGAAATCAATGACACTGATGCTACCAGCATCAAGATGAAATGATCCAATCCAATCTTTTGTTAAATTCAGGCAATGCGTTAATAGTCCAATGTTCACGATAGGATGACCAACTGCTACCACAACGTTTTCTGGTTCTGATTCATTGGATAATTCATCTAGTAGTGATTTCCAGGCTGTCCCTGATTGGCCCCATATTTCTGTCAACAATTCATCTTCGAATTCGTTTATCCAGCCAGATTGTAGACTTGATGCATTAATAGATTCCTGTTAAAGAAACAAAAAGGGTAAATGAAAGTTGTATGGTAACACTTGATGTTTTCGAATAATCCAAGTAAGTTATTGTTTTCCTTAATGTTAATAGTTTGACTTGAGGTTAAGGTCTTAAACAACTGTAAGTTTAAAGGTTTTGACTAGAGTATACAAGTTACCAAACAAGAATAGTAGTAACGTGGAGTGTGAATCCAATCAATATTTTTGGAAAACAAGTTACTAAACAAGAATTTTCAGTTTTAGATGGGACGGAGGGAGCATTTTACTTGGTATCTTAGTCAAAGTAACACCTAAAAGATGATCTAAACACGTAGTAATATGAAACGTTTGGTACTTACCGTTTTTGAACGATTAAGAATATCTTGAATGTCAAGGTCTTTCATCTGCTTTGTTTCCACATATCGTGGCACACAATCAGCACCAAGACAATCAGCTGCTTCTTGAACCTTAAATTATGTAAAATTACCGATTAGCCATTTAGAATGCTATGGAAGAAGAATGATCCCCTCTAACTGATGATTTAATGAGCAAGAGAATAAACATGGGAATGAGACTTACTTGAGCAATCACATTAGCAGTTTCAGTCGCAGCAATTCTAGGGCTGCTAACTATAGATTTCACCTTCAAATCAAGAAGCAGTTCTGCTGTTTTTTGTGACTGTTATGTGTAAACATTGGTTTCAGATTACATCGTCTTGCATATAGTAACATTACAGATAACGAAACCTGTTTACCTGTATAGTTCCAAGCATGTCCATAGATGTGTCACCACCATCGGATCTACTGGCCTATTGATAAGACCAATTGCATACACTATTTAAGTTTCACAATGAGAAAACTAACAGAAACTAGTAAAAGGAACACATCAAAGGCGAAAAAACGGGTGAGTCGGTTACTAAATAAGTGTCTGAGGGGAATTCAGGTTTTGCTAAATGAAAGTTAGTTGATTTTCTTTGCTACTTTCTTGAAAACAAATTCAAATTTATAGTTATAATGAATACCACAAGAAAGAAGATTAGTAACAAATCAATGGCTTAATGAATTTCTTTACCTGAGAAGATCCATGGCATACAAGTACGATCCGTTTACTGGCTTTCCTACCTGCAGAGCTTCCACCACCTATAGGCGAGCCTGGAGTCTGTGCATAATAGTCTTATTTAGTTTCCTCTATATAAATATGTTCCATCCTCATGGTCTCTATCGACTATCAATCAATCCAATCAGTTTATAAAGTAAAGGAGTTGTTATTTGTTAATACTATTTGAGGTAAAGAAAAAGATCTAGGAATCAACCTTATATATACAAACGTATTCTATGAAAACTGTACCTAAACCAGGTTCAACCAATACTTAAGAGAAGCAAAGTTTTTTATCCTAATAAAATGAACTAGATAAGAATAAACTTCAAGTACAGTTCTACAAATAATATCATGAATATCAATTACTGCAGACAATTCACAAATCATCTATCAATGAAAACGTATTTTCCTTTAGATGGATAAAAAACAGCAATCACAAATAAAATAAGTTACCTGATTTAACCGGTTAAGGCATATATACGGAGATCCACCTTCAGGTCGTGGGGCAAAATCTAGCACGCTTACACCACAGTTGCTTTGAAGCAAAATCCGGAAGTACTCAGTTCCTAAGCCTGAAGATGAGATGAACCGAAAGTTATAAGAAGAAACTAACTTCACCAACTCAAATATAATATTACGGTCTTGAGGTACACCACTTCACACACACAAACAAGCAGAGGTGGCAATTTGACCCATTCATTAAGTAAATAGTCGATTTGGTTTATACCTCTTATCTAACCGGTCAAATGGGGAAACATAATTTGTTTTAGTTAAGATGGAAATGGATCAAACGGGTCAAAATTTGGTCAAAGTTCATCAAATTGCGTAAAACCTCGTAAACATTTTAGTAAAAATATTGATTATTATTTTGACAAATAATTGTTCAAAAAAGAGAGAAAGGAAATGTACCCATTGCTGTAGCAACAAGAGCTTGATTAACGGCATTATGAGCTACCACAAGAACCGACTTGCTGTCATGAACTAAGATTTTCTGCCAGCAGCTACTAGCACGATCCCACAATTCCCTCACTGGGTAATGACCATCGATGTTAAAATTTGGAGCATCTTTTTGCCACATACCAAAGGCTTCACCGAACTTTGCTATGCCTTCATGCTTTAGGAGACCCTAAAGTACATAACAGAATTCTATGACACTCGCTTACAGTTTAACCATAACTTTGACAAATATAGCATCTTCAAAGAAAGATACTCGTGAGAACTTAAACTAACTTGAAACGAGTATAGATCGATTTCCCTCAAGTCAGAATCAGTAAGGATCTCCTCTTTGCGGGAATCCCATATGACATCTGCAGTTCTTTTCGATCTTTTCAAGGGACTGCAAGCACATAATGTTCATTTCATAAATGTGCATAAACTTAAAGTGAAGTATAGTATTGTCACCATTTAAGATTGAAAGACATCTGGGCTTTGGGAAATGAGTTTAAGATATCATACTCACTTGGAAAGTTAGAAATTTATAGTACTTTAATGTTTAAATTACCAAATGGGTTCACGTTACCGGGTGTTTGGCATTACATTTTGAAATCATCCTATTGTTGCACTTTCAAGACACATATACTGAGTCATAGTGTTTGGGTATATTGAAACTAGTTCTAGTTATCTAATCTTTGGGTTTAGATAACGAGTTTAGACTGACGTTTGTCGGGATGACTTATTAAAACTACTTATTGCATTCATGGAAGATACTCATGTATCATGTTATCATTTGTTAGTGAAATATGTAGTGAACATGCAGTTTGAAGTAATTAATATTGAAAAGCGATAAGAAGATAAGCCATTTCAATGGGGGTTAAAGGCGGCATTTCTCTAAGAAAACACAGAATAAGCATGTATCTTTACATTGGTTTACCAAACACTATTTTGTGATTATCTTTGTGTTGAAAACGCAATAACAAGATAATCTCCCCAAAATTTAAACCCAAACACCCTGTTAATTTCTTTTTGGTAAACATAGTTTCCGACCTTTTGGCGGACTAATCCACGGGTTTGACACTGACTCAAACCCTCTCATTTTTGGAAACGCTAGCGTAGCCACTTCAGAGTTGTTCACACCTAGCAAGCAAAAATTGAACTTCAAACAAAACTGATTCCACTTATTTGATTAAGTGCCATTTTATAATCTATTTTATTCCCAAGCTGATTAGCACAACTAAATCCAGTGCCGTAGTTAAGCGAACGGAGGCCCTGTGCAAAAGCTTATACAATAACTAAATACGATGGTAAAATTTATATTATACCAACTATGGAAACAAAAATTATAGTGTTTCGATGATCTGTCTTAAGTATTAACAAATATTTACACATAAAGTTGTACAACGGTAATAATTTTTGTTAAAAATGAATTTTGAGGCCGAAAATATATAATGGGGTATATATTTTTAGGCCCTTACAAATTTGAGGCCCTGTGCGGTAGCACACCATTTTATACGGCTCGGACTAAATCATACCCAAAAACCATTTCTACCAACATGCCGATACACATAATGCCTAATAATTTTAGTCTATCATATATATTCTAATAAAACCAGTAGTTAGACATTTCAGGATTCCACTATAATGCCTAATAATTTTATTAGTCTATCATATATATTCTAATAAAAAGTATGAAACCAAAAAACATAGTATTACCTAGAGAAGCAAATATCAAAGGAATCATCGATAAGCATCTGCCTCGACGTTTCGGCCTGGGCCTCGCCTTTGTTAGTAAGAACGGAGAAATCAGAGCTCCCTTGAATCCTCCCTTCAGCATTCCACGTGCTCTGCCCATGCCTCACCAACACCACTCTTTTCGCAGCTTTCAACGGTGGAAACGACACCGTTCCACCAACTTTGAAACTAAAATTCTGATCATCTTCCACCTCAGATGATGATGAAGTGTTGAGTTCTGTTAGGCTTGATGAAGATGATCGTACTGTGAAGGAAGTGATTCTGATTGGTTTTGAAGTGTCGAAGAGAATGCTACGGTTGCGGTGGTTTTGGAGGAGGTGGTTGTTGCCGCCGGCGAGAGGGAGTCCGGCGGAGAGCATGGTTGTTTTTTTTTGGCGGTTAAAAAACAGAAATAAGAAATGTATGGTGACCGTTGGTCTGTTCTAATTCTTTTTATCAACATTGTTATTTTCATAGGTGCACGACTTTCTTTTATTATTATTATTATTATTATTATTATTATTATTATTATTCACTATATATATTATAGCACAACATAACTAGCCCAATCTTTTACCTAATAAAATAAAACCCTTAGTAAATCATACTTTATCAGGCAATATTTTTTTAATTAATATTTATTTCTTTTAAATAAATTGATTTTTTTAGATTAAATAATCCTACATACTTCCTTATTTAGCAATAGTATTTTTAAATTCGTTTTTTAATAAAATTTGAGCTAAAAAATTTATGTGTCAAAACTATAAAAAGTTGAAACTTTAAAAACGCAGAGTCATTTACAAGACTTAGGGGTCAAAACAGAAAATTAAGAAAAAAACAAAACAGAGTTTGGCTGTCGACACAAATCCAAAATACACATGTAACTTAAAAAAACAAGGCTCTTATTCCGTCCATCACCGGTAGGCAGCATCAATTATCCCTAACACATAATAAACAAAAAGAATGCCATCTCTTTTTTAACAAGTTTACCAAATCCAACCAGGTTTTCGAATTAAAATTTGATGTTGAATTACTCTCAGCCTCACAGGTGATGCAACAGGGCCAGGTGATGAAACAATCGAATTAGGTGAGGTTAATTTTAATTCTTAGATGTTTTTGAGTTGGGATACCAATTTGTGGATTGATTGTCCTTTATCTAAACCTAAAATCTCAATACATCCTATTCATATCCTATTCATATGGATCATGTCAATAAAAAAAACATCTCACGAATCACAAACAATAGGTAACTTAGTCACCTAGAATATGCTATCAAGGAATTAACATAGCAAGTGATTGTTAATTATGTTTGATTTTAGTATTTAAGTGTGTTTAGCCACTTTAAGTTAGACGGCCACCAAGTGTTCGATATTAATCCCCAATGAAGCTCATGTTTTTAAGATGCAACATTATATCTGTGCTTATACTTTGGTTGATGAATTTCATTACAGGTGGCAAATAAAGTAACTTTTTTATAGTTTATTTTAGCTTATTGGATTGCTTATATGCTTTGAAACTAAGCACGTGCCACAAATAAGTAGTTTTCATTAGAGAGTTTAGGATTTGAAACATATACAACATGTCTTAGAAAATCATGAGAATAAATGTCAAGTTTAAGAATTAATTAAACTATTCGATTAACCCAATTGTAATTTATCTGTCTGTACATTAATAATTCATACATTAAGCTTACAACACGTTGGCTGCTCTCGATCAATTAGTCTTTATTGGCATTTGTTAGGAATGATACTTGCTGTTGGGTGTACTCTTTAGTCTTTTATCCTTAACTTAATATGTAGCATATATCGAGTCCGCCATAGTTTTAACATATAAGGCTGGCAGACATATGTAAAAGCTAAAACGTGTGTCGCCATATGGGTTTTTCGTCACATATAGTTAATATCTTCTACCTACCAAATGACATTCGTCTGAGAGATTGTGGGTTTATGTTGTAGCTGGTCATTGTTATATGTGGTATTTGTTGATAGTTATGAGTTATTATTAGTTATACTCTTTTATGTTTAGTAGTTGTTAAAAGCTACAAGTGATGCTATATTAGAAAGGTGTAATCTGTTTTAATTTTCGAAATGAGATTGGTTAAGGGTTAAACAAGATATATTTTTTCCTATTGATCATGTGATTAGCTGCACCATAATCAACAACCAAGCTTAAACACATCTAAAAATTAGAATTTCACTAAACAATGAGTGAAAGGATATCATTGAAAGTATATCTTCTCCGCCAACTTTAGCACTATGAGTAGATGGGAAGGAGGAAGCTACCCCAAAATTTGACTATAAGCATAGTTTGGCATTTTCACTTATAAATATATAATGTACCCGCATGTTGCTTTGTTTTTTGAATATTTGGTCATGCCATAAAGGTTCTATTTATTGTGTTCTCTAGGCTAACCGCTGCCTTCTTATAGTTTTTTTCATATCTATTTTTTTGGCAAAATAACATAGTATATTGATTTGATCCTACCTTTTTATTATATATATATTTTTTACGGTTTTTTTTTTTTTTTTTTTTTTTTTTTTTTTTTTTTTTTTGCATAAATTAACAAGTTATGTTTTTCAGCATATCTCCCGGTTGAGTTAAATTGGTCACAGAACCAACTTTGAGCGATCCGTTTATACGGCCAAAAAAGTATAATAAAAAAATTTAGATTCTGAAAATAAATTGCTATGCTTTTGGTTATCGGGTTTAGGATACAATGATTGAGGAGTTCTTTTACAAGGAAAAGCGCTCATTGATACAATATTATAAATGGTTTAAATTGCGACTCATTGTATTGACATATTAATTTAGCCATTAAATAATTTTATGTTAGGATGATCCAATACCTTATCAGAAATGATGTGGTAAGGGAACCCTCCCATGAGATTGCTTTGAGGTTCCTATGAGATTGCTTTGACAAAGTATTTATGTGCTAATTCATATGCAAAGTACATTTGTATATAATCTTACTTTATTGTGGTGCAGGCTGAAAGGCAAATGATGGGCACTACTGACGCCGAATAGGAAATCACAAGATGGAAATTGGCATAACAACAAGAAGCTATAGCAGACAATGGTGTGGAAAAGAGTGGGAGCAAGGTAGAAACTGTCTCATGAAGGTTGGTATTTCCATGGTAAAAAAAAGGTTATAAATTATAACATCTTTTATACTGTATTTCTAACATGGAACATTACATAATCAAAATCTTAGACTCAATAAGATTATCATGTTAAACTAGAACGAAAAGATAACATAGATAACAATTTTATGTGGTCTTAGTGGGTGTTGTGGTCGGTCCAAACCCAAACGGGTACAATGGGTCATAACGTCGGTCTCCAACATTCATGGGTAACTCATCAACCGACTTAAACCAAGTACGGGCCAGCTTTCCTGCGAAACCATAGTCACCAATAGAACGTTGGAGACACCTTGGCCTTCTAATACAGGAAGCCAAGCTGCTACAAGTGTGTCTACGGTATCCACAAATGGCTGCACCACCACTGGTCACCCAGTGATTAAGACCGCCACAAATTTGACCGACCCAGATACGTTTTTATAGTGCTTTGAACTGACTTTGGAATTGTAAGATTTGAATTGTCGCTAAAAATCTCTGCGTTTGGTAGCTCTCTTACCATAACTATAGTGGCCAAAATTCTTGGACTTGAAATACTCCTTGTCGGGATACTCGGTGTACACTACTTTAGTCTTTGGATCAAGTGTGTTACATACAACTAGAAGGGTACCCGCGCAATGCGGTTGTAGGTACCCGGTGACTATATTTGTGGCGAGCAAATATTTTTTATTTTAAACCTTTCCTTATTTAGCGTTATCCTGAATACTTTAAAACGTAGTAGATATATGTTTTTTAAAAGTAGAATATTTAAATTATTACTATAGTGTAATGTGTGTTTAGAGGCTGAGATTAAACTGTGTTAGTTTGTGGGTTAGTTTGTAGGCTTTATATATATGAAATATGCATTAAAAGGTAATTATAGTATAGACGTTTCTTTTTTTAAATCATATTGCAGAGGTTTATTATTATTATTATTATTTTATTTTTTTAATTTTTTTTAATTGGGTTGTTATATCACATTGATTAAATGAGCTAATGCAAGTTAATGAGGTTTATAAATATTAGTGGCTCTTACAATTAATGAGATTAAAATTCATAATGTAATGTAACTCCTATTCATAAGTATGTGTTAGTTTGAAATCCTTCCAATTAAAGAAATGTTTTTTGTCTTAATTTTTTAAGACTTCCTTTTTAGGAATGGCCTAAATGCATTATAATGTAGTTAAGATATTCAGAGTGTTTAGTTAGGGTAGTTTGAGTAATGGGTCAAAAAGGTGAATTTTGAATGAGGTCTGGTTAACCCGAAACACTTTCTGGTTTAAAATTCATATTTTTTACTCAAAAGCTTAAATTCCATTTGTTACAATCCGTTTTACTAAATCAGTGTGGAAACACATAAATCCACTAAGAATCGTTCACCTTTATTATCTTAATCAACTACTAGATATCATTTGGCTGTGATTGTTCATTAAGTTGGTGTTTGATTGGCCTGAAACGGTCAGATAATATTAACCAAGTAATGGTCAACAAGTCAAACAGCTTAGATCAATGCTTCCGTGGAATACAGTGTTTCCCCGGGTCGTAATGTCCCAACGAGGTGTGCGATGGTTTATTAAAAACGAATCTGTGATCGAGTGAATATGAACAGGAAAGGGTATAAGTGTGTGTGTGAGTGATTACACTAGGGTTTTATAAAACAAAATAACTTAGATAAACTATTTTATCGATTACGTAAAAGCTAGGTAAAAAACGTTTAATAACTAAAACGCGTACGTTTAATTTAATTCTACGTAAACGTACGAAACAAAAACGATTTTAAATAAAGTGGTAATTTGCATGCCTTAGGGGCTTAAATGCAAATTAAATAAACTTAAAATATTTATTTTATAATTACTAATTATGTAATTAATTATTATTATTTAATAACTATTATTAATTATCTAATAATTAACTAATAAATAAGAAAAATGTAAAATAAGTCTAGAAATACAAAATTAAAATTCCTAAAAGTCTAAAATATTATAAAACTTATTTTAAAAATAAAATTATATTTTTCTTACTATTTATCTAATTATTATTAACTATTAACTATTTAATTATTAATTAACTATTTATATGATTTAAATTATTATAAATACTAAAAAGACTTAGATAATTAAGAAGATTTTTATAAATCTAACTAACCATCACAGGAATCCTAAAAAATTATAAAAACTTTATTTTATGTATTTTTAAACTAGTTTACTAATTATTATTCTATTTATTAATTAATTACCAATTAAACTATTTAAATTAATAAAACTAGTAAATGAACAGTAAAAATTCTAGAAAAATTACTAAAACTATATTATGACTTATAAAAGCTAGGAAAAATATAAAATCTAGGTGTTGATTTATAAAAACTAATTATGCTATTTAAAACTTAATTATTAATTAATTATAAATAAAACTAATATTAATTATAATTAATACTAAAAGACAAAATAAAAATCTGAGAAAATTATTAAAAATACTTTAATATAAAAGGAAATTAATAAAAATATAAAAATACAACTTACTTAATAAAAATCTAAAAATGAAAATTAAAATTAAATTATATTAAATAGAAACTATCACTTATTTTTATATTTGTTTTTCTAGATTTTTCTTTTACAAATCTATTTTATATCTAAAAATAAACAACTTTTGTAAAAACAATTAATTTATAACTTAATAATAAGCACTATGAGAGCTTATTATCCTCACAGTTGACTTTAGTTGACCAACTAAGCAAATAAGCTCAAATGAGCTGGTGTGGGACCCACTATGGATTATTCTGATTCAAATAAGTTATGTGAACTAGTGTAAGCAAGTTTCAACTGAATAAGCTCACAAGATAAGCAATTGAGCTCAAATAAGCACTTCCAAATACTAACTGTCACTCAGAATTGGGACAGAGTTTATGAGCAAATCCAAGTGGGGTCCACAATGATTCAGGTCAAAATATTGGTCAAAACAGGAAGTCTACTAGGAGGGGGTTGTAATAAACCAAGTTTGAGGCTTGTGGACCACTGTGGTGGCTACAATCAACCACCAAAATGGTGGTTATAGCTTGATGGTCTGATGCACAGGGGAAACCCTTTCCCTGCAAGTAAGTTTGGAGGTCTGTGGGACCCACAACAAAAATCACAAAAATATAACAAAGTATGGAATCAAAAGTTGAGCTGATAGACTATTATCTCAAGAAGTTTCAGATTCTAAAACATATTACAAAATTCAGCAATATTCATGCAAGTTTTGTGAAAACTGAGAACAAGCAATTTTGACTTTTTAGTTTTATGGACTAGTTTGACTTATGTGGATTTCTAAAGCTTCTAATAAGCTGAAACTGTTATGGTAAGCTAATGTAAGGCTAAAATGAGCTACATGAGTCACTTATGAGCTATTGTGCAAGGTTTTGGGTACTAACTATGTGACAGTTACTCTTAGGTGAGGGCAATAAGTGATTTTGACTATTTAAGACTTGAGACCTTAGTTTTAAACTACTTATGACCTAAAAAGACTTGACTAAGCATGCAAGAACCAAAACCAACAGCTGAAACTTAGAATCTAGGGGTGAAATACCCTAATCCAAACACCCCTACTAAACCTGTTGTGAAGGTTTTGTGAGGCAGATTCACAACCTAAACCTTAAATATGAAATCTAAGTTTATTCCAACACTAAATTAGCATAAATGAACTGAAATTACTACTAAATTACCTAAGCTACAGTAGGTTACAAAAAATTCATGAAAAAGGCTTACAGTGATATCACATGGACTTCAAACCAAGAATGATACGTGGGAATCGCACCAGGCTTTACCTCTCAAGGGATCTTGAGAAGCTTACAACCCCCACCAGGCAGTGTACCTGATCGTTGTTGTATAGTATAGTGACAAGTACCGGGGGATTGATCGTTCAGCTAGGAATAGTGTCGCTAGGATTAGAAAACCTAAATACTAGTTCTAAAGGTGAGGGATGATTATTTTTGTATTTTTATATTTTTTTGAAAGCAAATTAAAATCTCGGGTTTTGAAGGATTTGGGCAGAATTAGTTGCTATTCAACTAACCCAATACTACAATGCAATCAAAATAAAATACTAAAAATGAAATTAAACTAAATTATCTAAGGTTGTGATCAATAAGTGGAGAAAATGTGTTTACTTAGATTTCACTACTCCCTAGACATCTTTTACACGTTAATTACTTGTTATAATTGCATGGATGACGGATCGTATTCCTTAATACCATTCATGGGGTGGCACACTTAACTCCCCAATTCTATGAGCTCTTATCTCCTCCTACACCATGCCCAACACAACTATAGGGATTGTAAACAGTGGCTCATGCATTAAATACAACCAATAAAGACCTAGTGCGCGTCGGTTCATGTTTCTTAAGACGTTCAAGCATGTTACCAATTGGAGATCTGCCAGTTTTCTTAAGCCTAACATATAAATCATTCATCCAAGACAAGAATAAACAAGTAATCAACACATAATTAACATCTAGGTTTCATTAGATCCAAGCAAACACAAGATAGATCTAGCCTAGCATGATGGAATTAAGACAAGAACAAGATATAGACAACCAACACATAGACATATTGATTGAATTGAAAGAACACTTATCTTAATTACACATGAAAGGTATCAAGGGCTTGGAACCCTTGAAAAACCTGTAAAATTCGTACCAAAATCGTACTTAGGGTTTCTCCAAAACTTCTCTCCTTTTTTGTGAAAAAATTAGAAAACTATATATAGGAAAAGGGGTCTGACGGCGTCAAAACCAATCTTGTGACGCCGTCACCTCGCCGCCAAAACTCTTCTCGGACTGCCTTGATCTACATTTGACGCCGTCAAGACTTGATCATTTCCAGGCCGTCATGACTTTAACTCTTGACGCCCTACTTCGTGAAGCCTTCAAATCTTCACTGGATCGTCATGGAATTTTGCTCTTGACGCCGTCAGGGAGTTACTCTTGACGTCGTCACCTTCTGTTCCCAGCATGGAAAATTAAGACTTTGGCGTTTTCTTCACTTTAATGCTCCAAAAACGTCCGAATTGCTTCCTTTTCCAGATTTCACTCCCAAAGTACCTAAAATCACAAAAGGAACGATTTAGGGCAATATTTGATCAAATAAATTCGAATTCGGGCTTAAATGACCCTCTAAAAACGGATCATTTTTCGCCTCATCATATACCCTTACACTTGAGATTTGCTTGTCCTCAAGCAAATGCGCTTTTATTCTACTCAAAAGACAAGTTATGGGTCATTTAACACTAATATAAAAGTAATTACAACAAATAATCGTTCCACTAAGGACCAATAGACAAGCACGGAGGTCATACACAAGCACCTCACAAATAGTGTTTAGATACTCACATCTCTCGGGTGTAATAAAGTGTAAATTACAATATGGAAATGAAAGATATCTCTCACTACCTGTCATAGCAAAATAGATTACCATAGGCTTGGGAAAGGATCAAACCTCCACCACATGGCGTAAGCACCTAGGATAAACTATCAAAGAGGTCTTTTAAAGGGTTGTAACGTTAGGTGTAGGGATATGAAATACACGGTTTTGTTGGATAAAGAAAGTTTTACTGGTGGCGAGTTAACAATCTTGGTTAATAACATGTACAATGTGGCGTTGCTAAGCCAAGACTAGACTCGACTTAAGCTAATAAATAAAAAATAACAAAAACATAAAATGAACATAGAATGAAAAGGGATGGTAGTCCGTATGTTTTTATCTTTTTTTTTTTTTTTTTTTTTTCTATTTTTTTCTTTTCTTTTCCTTATTTTTTCGATTTTTTTTTTTTTTTTTCATACACTCTTACCCTACCATCCAAAATAATACATCATAGGGGATGAATGTTCCCCTTACACTTGAATCTTTACATACTTTACATTTAACTAATCTAATGACTCGAATTAAGAAAATCAAAACACTTGGAGCACTTTTTAAGATTAACGTACATATGGGGGTAATATATGATGTTCTTTCCCATTACTCCATAAAATAAGTACTTACCCATGAGTCCCAATCATCCCAAAACAATATGTACAAGGATATGACTCGACTTAGCAACCATGTAATCAATTAGATAGTTAACTTAGGGTTTAACAAATAACAATAATGCACTAAAAATGAGCGCATACACGGAAGGCTAAGGCGATTTGGGTGTACATTTAAGTGGGGTGTAACAAATTCTTCATTTAAGTAAAATGCTTAAAGTTAGAAACGAAAAGATAGGCTCGGAGGGGTGTACTAGGGGTTTCGTGTACTAAAAATGAGTACAACGCTAAGGGTGTGGGAAAAATTAGTTGACTTAACTAGCCAAGTAATGTGACTTAAATGGTCAAGTAATTATAATACGGGTTTAACACAAGGGTGATCCTAATGCCTCTTATCATGTAGTAAATCCTACTACACGAATGTAGTCTCACTAGCGGTCTCGGGATGCATCACTAACGCAAGTTCTAGAATCTAAATGCTACCGGTACACTCATAAGCACTAATAGTAAATGCTTTTCCTATCAAATCTAAAGGCGAACATCACATATTTGGGTGGAAAATTTTTCTGAATATACGGTTATGTGCTAGTCATACAATCTCCTATCCATGAGACGCTTGCTATGGCTAAAGTTTCACTCCTAAATGTTGTAAAAAATTTTAAATTTGGCGCTAAAATTTCACTAACAAGTATTTCTCATAGTTTTATTACACATCTACCATTAAACAAAACAAACTCAAGCGAAAGTGCATATGTAAGGTATCATCTTTTTACCCTCCCCTTACACTTAAGATGAACATTGTCCCCAATGTTCAAGTAAAGAATGTAAAAGTTAAAAAGTAAAGAGAATGAAATCAAATACTCCCCTGATTCGCTCGGTATGGATAATAAGATGGCCAGGTTAAATCTTCCTCCAAGAAAATGAACAATCAAAGCTTCCCTTCCAGAATATAAATCATCTTCTTGTCATACATAACCTGTAAAACCTGATAAAATAGACAAGACAACCTCGTGTAAAATCGGCGGCATCCTATATAAGTTACTAAATCCTAGAAAACAAGATAAGATATAATGCTTGTGGAATGAAGTTTACAGATTTCCTGGAGATTATAAAACTTAATAATTCACAAAAACCATAAGACTCCGTTAGAAAAACAAAACCGGTAAAATATCCAGATTTTTACACTTGACGCTATCAAGAGTAAACTCTTGACGCCGTCAGGATTGACCTGCAGAAATTCTTATGTTAAGTTTCCGGAAAATTTCTGGAAAAACTTGGTCCTACTTCCTGGAAAATCCTGCAAAAACTTCATTATGACTCAATACAAGCATTTGACTCTAACGAATACGAATATACATGTTCATTTATTATTGTGGAGAATCATGATCGGTTTGTTTCTTAAAAACATATTTGGGGTTTCCCCTTACACTTATCTTTTGCAAAAATACTTTTAGGTGGAGTTAAGACTAAGCCAAAACAACAAAGTAAAGTATTTTCACATTTTAATTTAGAAACATGATCAACCAACAATAAAAACTAAGCATGCATACGGAAGCAAATAATAATCAAACAAACAAAAATAAAATCATACAAACAAATAAATAAAGCTTGGGTTGCCTCCCAATAAGCGCTTGTTTTTGTTCGAGTCACGAGCCTGACTCTACCCTTATTTAACGAATATAGGGGAGGTTTTCCCTACACTCAGGATTAAGTGCGGGTGGAAGTAGCGATACACACCCTTAGAGTGTAAATATGCCTCGTGAGGAAAGAGTGGTGGATGAATTATATGCTCAAAGGGGTGTGCTCCTATCATCATAACCTTACCTAATTCAATCGGGTTAATGGGTGGATTAATATTTTCTCCTAGAAAGGGATCATTTTCAATCAACTTCAAGAGACTCCTAGTTGGGAATCCATCTTGACCTAATAAACCCGGTTTAAACCCATAATGTTTCTTGTGATCAATCATAAATGGGTGATGTAAGCATGTAAGGTCACTTTCCACTCCTATATTGGCTTCCTCTCTACAAGGCTTAGAGTCCACTACTTTTGTCCTAAGACTACCCGGACTATATGATTTGATGGGTGGATCGGAACCTATTTCAATTCCTAAATTCTCATCCAAGGATGGAAGATTAGGTAACGGTTTTGGTTGAGGCTCCGGTTCATCAAAACTAAGAACTTCCCTAGAACTAAGAGTAAGGTTATCATTATAAGTATTCAAACCTATATCCTCTAGTGGTGTTTGGTACAAGGGTTCTACCTTTATTGGGGCTCCTATAGTCTCTTCTACTTCTTCCGGGTAAGTCACGGGTGGTATGTATTCCTCAAGTGATGGTGGGAGTTGTGGTGTACTTTGTAGGTTTGTGTTATTTACCTCATCCTTCCTTTTCTCAACATCATCTATATCCTCATCACGTGTTTTAGTAGAATCTAACCTAAACATGTTGCTAAGTATCTCAAATCCTTCTCTAGCCATTTCAAGTTCTAAGTCTGATTCATAAGAACCTTCCTCAATAACTTGATTACAATGTTCAATTTGCCTAAAGGATTCATCTTTTTGCTCAATATGATCATGTTCGGCTAAATCCTCCTGAATTGTTTCCTCAAGTTGTGATGCATACAAACCCATCAATTCATTGAACTCATGGTTCACGGTTAGGAGGCTTTCCTTAAATTTTTTCCAAAGGGTCTTACTAAAAGGAATTGACCCTAACAATGATTGTTTAATATAGGCCACACATGCGCATAACTCATCAAACCTATGAAACTTTACACTCATCTCTTCTTGTATATATCTAAGATCACTTAAAAATTCATTGGAACAACAGGAAGCAAATCTATCCGAGTAAACTAATTGCTCCTCTATTGTTAATGATCTAAATGGAATCTCATCCGCCATGAAGACAAATGAAAATGGTTTTACAAACAAAGGGCACAAAGAAAAAGATAGACTAAAGGAATCCTACAAAAATAAAAATAAAAATCTCACTAGAAAGGATTCTAGTAAGTAGACCTAATAAAAAGAAATTCTAACCTAGACAATAACTATTCCCCAGGCTGCGGCACCAAAAACTTGATACGTGGGAATCGCACCAGGCTTTACCTCTCAAGGGATCTTGAGAAGCTTACAACCCCCACCAGGCAGTGTACCTGATCGTTGTAGTATAGTATAGTGACAAGTACCGGGGGATTGATCGTTCAGCTAGGAATAGTGTCGCTAGGATTAGAAAACCTAAATACTAGTTCTAAAGGTGAGGGATGATTATTTTTGTATTTTTATATTTTTTTGAAAGCAAATTAAAATCTCGGGTTTTGAAGGATTTGGGCGGAATTAGTTGCTATTCAACTAACCCAATACTACAATGCAATCAAAATAAAATACTAAAAATGAAATTAAACTAAATTATCTAAGGTTGTGAGCAATAAGTGGAGAAAATGTGTTTACTTAGATTTCACTACTCCCTAGACATCTTTTACACGTTAATTACTTGTTATAATTGCATGGATGACGGATCGTATTCCTTAATACCATTCATAGGGTGGCACACTTAACTCCCCAATTCTATGAGCTCTTATCTCCTCCTACACCATGCCCAGCACAACTATAGGGATTGTAAACAGTGGCTCATGCATTAAATACAACCAATAAAGACCCAGTGCGCGTCGGTTCATGTTTCTTAAGACGTTCAAGCATGTTACCAATTGGAGATCTGCCAGTTTTCTTAAGCCTAACATATAAATCATTCATCCAAGACAAGAATAAACAAGTAATCAACACATAATTAACATCTAGGTTTCATTAGATCCAAGCAAACACAAGATAGATCTAGCCTAGCATGATGGAATTAAGACAAGAACAAGATATAGACAACCAACACATAGACATATTGATTGAATTGAAAGAACACTTATCTTAATTACACATGAAAGGTATCAAGGGCTTGGAACCCTTGAAAAACCTGTAAAATTCGTACCAAAATCGTACTTAGGGTTTCTCCAAAACTTCTCTCCTTTTTTGTGAAAAAAATTAGAAAACTATATATAGGAAAAGGGGTCTGACGGCGTCAAGACCAATTGTCACACCCCCAGAATCGGGTCCAGCGGAAGCATACATGCAGCTGGGGTGTAACTCAATTGGTATTACAACACAAGTTCAAAAATGGTTTTCACTTGAATCATTTAGAATAAAATAGTTTAATCAAAAATGTTGACTTTACATTGTTAAAAGTAGTGCGGAAGTAGGCCCTTAATATAATTTAAAACGGTCCCCATATGAATATCAGAGTCTTCTATGACCATGCCATGCCCTGCCAAAACCTCCAGTAGCGTGCCATTGCTTAATACCTGAAAATACATGCTAAATATAGCAAACGGCTATATAAATAATTCAGTCCATGAGGCCATATGATAAATCAGTCAAGTGGGAAAATCTGTAATAAGGTTGATGCAAAGGCATCGTAATTCAGTCAAGTAGGGAAACAACAATATTACGTTTGACATCACAACCAAGTGGGGAGTACCACAATATTACGTTTGACATCACAGCCAAGTGGGGAATACCACAATACGTTTGACATCACAGCCAAGTGGGGAATACCACAATATTACGTTTGACATCACAGCCAAGTGGGGAATACCACAATATTACAATGAACATATGGGAACAATTTGTGACCATGAAGTCATGTAAACAAGGATGACAAATCCCATGAAATGCAGTAATCAACATACCAATGAAAAGCAGGTAATCAAACATATATATAGGTAAAGCTGAAAATTTTTGAGTAATCAACCATGTAAAGCAAGTAATGCATTTAAGTAAAACGAGCATGTATTCTCCCCCAAAGAGTTTACAAAACAATTAAAAGAGTAGGGGCTATGACTCACCTGAAGCTGATGTTACTGTGATGAAGTGAAATGAACAACAATGAACGGTAAGCTGCCGCAGCCTAATATGAATTTTAACAAGTTAGTCGGGACTTAATAAAGTCATAAAAATGTTAAAAATACGTTGGGTACAAGTATTGAGTGTTCGGGTGATTATTGTGTAGTTTTCACGAAAACCGTCGTAATATTTATAAACTTACGTTATAAATAAAATAAATTTCCAAAATACTGGGTAAATGAATGTAATAAATTTTATGATGATAAAATGGATATAAAAATATGTCGGGACCATTGTGGGAATATTTAGATATATTCGTCGTGTATAAACCGGGTGTTAACGTTTATTATAATTACTTATATGTAAAACGTTAAATGTATCAAATATATATAAATTTGAAAATCCTAAGGGTGGTATAACATGAAAATGCTGTTATGATGATATGCAGACTGTCTCTAGTCCGTATGCAGTGACCTTAGTACTAATGAAATGAATTCGCACCTAAACCAATCCGGTTACGCGAATTTGAATACTCGAAAACTAAATTTACGATGAAATGAACAATGCACGTGAATGATGAAATCTTTTCCGGCAATGAATAGTGTTTAGTGAATAGTAAAAGGTGATAAGCCCTCAACTTGCAGGCACAAATAAGCAGTCTAAATAAGCTCTAAACATCAAGATAAGCACAAAATCAAGAAGCTAGCTGTAAAATCTATCGAACGAGCCAAAAATCACACAATTGTGAGCTTATATGAGCTTATGAGGGGCTGTTGAAACGGGCGCGTTGGGACAGCTAAACTGCTGCAGGTAGCAGGCCTATGAGTGGTTAAAGCAAGCTAAAATCTAATAAAAAAAACTCCTAAATGCAAAATAAACTCAGATTCAACAATCCTATATTACTAAAATTTCATAAAATCAAATCCAAGCTATAAATCCTACTCTATCCTATCTAAAATTTGAGATAAAAAAGTGAATTTGGGAAAGATGGCTGCTGATGCAGGGCGTGAAAAACAGATCCAATGGTGCTAGATTTAAACTAACATAACAGCTAAAATCCTAAAAACTAATAACTAAAATCACCAAATCAACAAAACCAACTTAGCAAGAACACATACACACACACTGAGCTGGTCATGAGCTGCTAAAACAGTTGTAAATTTGGTTGAAATTGGTACAAAAGTGATTGTAAATAAAACAGATCAAACAATGCTAAATAATCCAAACCAAACTCAAATATATCAGGAATTATCTTCAATTATTCTACCAGACAACAACTTAGAACAATAGTAAACGTGCAAGGCTGAACTAGTCTAAACAAATGTCAATAAGCAATAAGAAGGAACAAATTAAGCAACCAAATAACCTGAGAAATCTAAACACATCTCAAAATCAACCAACTAGTTCTAAGAGCTATCTAAGAAATCAAGAATTAAGTAAAGAACAACTAAATTAAGCTCATGGTGAGACTGATTAAATGGGCTGCTGAAACAGTTAAATGGTGCAGTACACTAGCAGATCCAAACACCACTATTATGACCAAATTACACTACAACTAACTGATATTATCCACTAATCTCGAATAACATTGATCAAACTTAATCCTAATACTATAATAGAAAAACAAATGCTCAGTACTAATCAACAAAAATCGGCTTAAACACAGTCCCACAAATTCTCACTTACTCAAACAGAAAATGCTAAATCTACAACTGCAGCTACGAATCTCCAAACTAAAAAAAACTAAGCTAGATGAACAATATATGAAACTGAAATATCAATATAAACTACTAAATAACGGTAACCAAAACAGAAGCACAAATCCAAGTATTCTTATATAAACAGTTACACTAAGAGA
>JARVZY010003807.1:0-23497 GCA_030686995.1 Artemisia argyi
CATACACATACACATATACGTATTCATATACATACATATATATATATATATATATATATATATATATATATATATATATATATATATATATATATATATATATATATAATGGTAGGATTCTAGAGAAAAGTGCATTTCGGTAGAAAAGTGAGAAAATAACTGTGATGCACTAAAACTTTTTTTTTTATCGAAATGCACTTTTCTGTTGAACCGAACACTATATATATATATATATATATATATATATATATATATATATATATATATATATATATATCAGGTGCGGATCTTTTTTTAGTGCGGATGTGCGGACAGATTTGGGCCGCCCATTCCAGATGTTGACTTTTTGTAAAAAAAAGAAAAGAAAAGTGCATTTCGGTAGAAAAGTAAGAAAATAACTGTGATGCACTAATTTTTTTTATCGAAATGCAGTTTTCTCTTGAACCGAACAATATATATATATATATATATATATATATATATATATATATATATATATATATATATATATATATATATATATATATATATATATATATATATATATATCAGGTGCGGATCTTTTTTTTAGTGCGGATATGCGGACAGATTTGGGCCGCCCATTCTAGATATTGACTTTTTGTAAAAAAAAGTCAAAAATCCAACGCAACCTTCAATCAATCAATTGACCATGCAAATGATTTTTAAAACTTTTTTTCTTTTGAGCGATCCTTACTATTGTTGTCTTTTTTCATTTTTTTTCATATTTTTCTGAGCACTTTTTTAATTTTTATTATGAGTCCTACCGTGATATTAAAGATATTATGAGTCCTACCGTGATATTAACGATATTTACTTAAAAATGTTAATTTTATATTTGTAGAAAAAACTTAATATCACTGTTTTTTTATTACAATATAAGAAAAATTATGGTGATATTAAAAAAAATTAACTTTGATATTAAGAAAGCTTGATAATTACAGTGATATTAACGATATTATGATACAGTGATATTTATAAAACAGTGATATTATAAAACCAATCGTGATACTAAACTTTTTTACATGTAAAAATGAATCGTGATATTTAAAAACACATGATAGTTACGGTGATATTAAGAAATTTATTAAAAACACATGATAGTTAAGGCGATATTAACAATTTTGTTAAGGAAAAATTTATGTGATATCAAAAAAATTATTATGACATTAAATTTTTTATTAAAAATAATGTTTATGTGATAAGATCTGAAAGCAAGATCTGATCTTGACTTGACAAAGTCAAGATCAGATATTTGTCAAGATCAGATCTTGATTTTGTAAAAAAGTCAAAATCAGACGCTAATATCATAATACCTTTAAGTATGAAATCAATTTTTTTTTAATTTTTTTTTTCAGCGATTCTTAATTATTTGTTGTCCTCTTTATTTTTTTAATTTTTTTCAGATTTTTTTGAATTTTTTTTCACAAAAAAAAAAAAAAAAAAAAAAAAAAAAAAAAAAAAAAAAACTACTGTGATATTAACGATTTAAAAAAAAACGAGATATTTACGATATTGTCACTCTGCCTTTTTCAGATGATTGACTAGATGGACAGCTGAGATTCGTCCGTACATTCGCACTAAAATAAAAAATGTACCTGATCTCTTCTATATATATATATATATATATATATATATATATATATATGTATATGTATATATATATATATATATATATATATATATATATATATATATATATATATTAAAAAAAATCAACATTCTTCATGATATTTTACTCTACGTTAATAATAATCTATGTGGTTCACAGGAACCCCATTGAACCACCCTAGGTCCACACTCCGCCCTCGGAATGAGGAATCCCGATTGAGCAATAGTTAAGGCACATCTCAGTGAGATTGAATGTAAATATTAGTAAACATAATCTCAAAAATGACTTATTTAACCCCTATAACAATATCTAGAGGTGAAAATATGGACGAATTTACTAATGAATGGGTCGACTTGGTTTTGTTTTATCTCAAACGAGTCAAATATTTCAAACGGATAAAATAGCTAGCTAAATAAGGAATGTGTTGAAAGTTACTCACAAAGTCTATTTTTAAATTTCAAATGCACATCCTAAATTGCTTATAATCAAGATTTAATTTATCACGTACTATTATGAGATTTGTCTTTTGATTCATAAAATTTAGAAACGGACAAATAAGTGTTTGTGAGTCGACCATATCCGTTTCGACCACCAGCACTGACCCGTTTTGACCCAGTATCCACTACCAGCCCGTCTAAGCAGTGCATCACCTCTGATTTCTAACTATCAGATACCGATATTAAATTGTACAATATTATTATCTAAAACAAAGATGCAGAAGCGTTGTAGACATACCTATAGCATTAGGACTTTCTGAATACACAGAAAAGCGCTGCGGTATAGGAGGTAATTTTTTAGAATCGGAGCCTGTGGGGTCTAGTGTAACACAGTTCCTCAACGGTATTTTCCATGAAGGTATATTATTTTCTTCAGAACCACATATATTTATGAGGCTATTCTCTGCATTCTGCTGAAGGCATGCTTGATCAGAATCTTTAATCCATATTGCTGTCCGAACTTTTTTTGCAATAAGCTTCCAGCACATTCTTGATGTTATATTTACCAACTTATCCCAAATAACAGGATAATCCTTGTCCTTTCTATAAGCTGGGGGAGCAGAATATATAAAATACCCATTTGGCCGAAGAAGTCGATTTATTTCTTTTAGAAGAATCCCATCTTCAAATAACAAAAAACTCCAATTAACGTGATGAAATAAGCATGCGAATACAAGCTGACCTTCTTCTACTTTATTAAGAATAGGATATAGATATAATACTAAACATACTAAACATGAAATTATCGACCCATTTACATAGAAATAGTTCGATTTTGGGTTATGTCTTATCTCAGATGGGTCTAATAGAAAAATAGTTATAGGGGGAACCGAGGAACAGGTCGAAAGGGTCCAATGGGTTGAGAGGCATACAACCACCTAGATCGTTTTATTCAAAGATGTAAATTACTCTTGTTATAGGATTACTTTCCACATTTATTCTGTATAACAAAAAAGTAAATAGAATTGTTAAAAAGGGTCGACTTAAACCGACCGGCTACCTAACCATCAACTCGCTAATCATGCCAACCTGAAACATACCATTCTCGTGCCAATCAACACAACATCTTGAACAGTGAACCGCTTCAAAGGAGTGACTAGGATAAGGCAGCTGTTTTGTAGCTAAAGCTGATATCATGGCACCAATCCCACGTTCCAAAGCAAACTGAATTTGATTTTCATGACCATCTTTTGGAGCAAATGACATCGTCTGTATATTTAACGAAAGAAGATATGCAGAAAAACTTGCAACTCCACAACCAACATCAAGAACTTGATATACGCCAGCTGAACGAAGGTCACCTGCGTCATTGGTTATCATATTTCCTAATCTGCATTACTTGAAGCAGATGGTGAGTACCTGTTAAATGAAATACCTGAATAAATGTGAACCAAAAGCAAGACAGTTTGAGGTACCTCTGAATATATTCACTCGCACCATGCTTAAAATGGGTTCCACCACCTGGAAACCACCACAATTGATCCTTTTCGTGCACCCAGTTTTGACCACCTTTGACTCGAGCAAGATGTGTATGATTCACATTGCTTCGCCACACGTAGTCTCGACTAGCAGGCCACAACACTGGTATATTGTAATCTTGTGGTGGCGGTATCAAGCAAAATAAGCGTCTTTCTAGTGGAGGGCAATGCCTCTCCAACTCTTCTCGCATGGAAAGGTTTAAATTTGATGACAATTCTTTTATATAGGTAGGATTATTGCAAGGGATGTACTCGTTATATTCTATGGGGCATATGTACATCCCAGATTCTGGAATAGTAAGTGGAGACTTCCTGAGAGTAAGAGCGATTTTGTTACTACATATAGGAGTGCCTGCAAATATAATAGAATAACCAGTTGAATCGAATTCACTGTGCTAATTCATCAGTGGACAAACTGTAAGTGAAGCCATGAGCTTTACATCTACCTAGACTAATTACATGAAATGTAGCTATAGAACGGTGCAATTAGCTCAATTATCTAACAGTTGTGAACCATGATAATCTCGACATTGCTTTGAAAGAAAACGTGAAGGACCATAAATGTAGATTAGAAAGTTAATAACTACCAAAGTTAGTTAAATTAGTTAAACTTTAGAATTTCAGTATTTTGTGAAAAGGTGCACCGATTCAACATGCCCTTTGGTGAAGAGTTGTGTCGTTTGGCTTATGTCCATTCGAACCAACACAATGGTTAAACACAACCATTAGAAATCTATAAATACTTGATACTATGTAACATTACATTGGTTAGACAAATAAATAAGTTATCTTTTGTTATTTTCGTTTGCAAATTAGTATTTGACTCAACCACACATCGATCCATATTTCATACACGACTGGGACAACATTTGGCATCAAGAGCCTTGTTGGAACATCTCGTTACAATCATCAAACTCACCCAGAAATCCAGAAACTATTGTATCGAGACACAGAAACCAGAAACCAAAGACAGAAACCCACGACTGGAATTTTTCCAGAAATAACGCAAACCTTTGATCCTTGTTAACAGTAGAAAGGTTGCATAGATAACTTAGGGACATTAGAAAAACCGTATACACTTTTCTTTGTGTCGAAATTTGCAAACAGAAAGGTTACCATTCAGAAAATTTGGTACCTTGGTTTGTTGTGATTCGTACGCCACAACAAAACCAAAAAAATTGAAGATTTTGTTAAGTTACAACAAGAAACCTACTTGTGTGTTCTCTACTACAACACAACAAGGGAGAAGTTTAGATGTCGAAAGATTGTGTACAAATTTGGTACGCAAGAAGAAGAAGAAGCGCAGAAAAAAACAAAAGCATTGCTTGGAACAAAGAAGAGATACCGGTACATATATACAAAGAATAGGCACGTTGGCAATACAAGAAGCAACAACAACTTCGAAGAAAACATAAGCGAATTGATCACTCACTTCACAAAAGAAAGAATACCGATTAGGTATTAGGCGTTGTTGATAAACGGTGTGGACAAGAAAAGAAAAATGACAAGGAGTATTGTGGAAGCAACGTAGCACAAGAAGCAAGCAATAGCAGGAACGACAAACAAAGTAATTTGTTTAGATGTTGGTTTGTTGATTTTGGTACAACGAGTACTAAAGAAAAAGAAGAAGAAAAGCAATACATTTGCTACGGTATTAATTTTACCGAGAGGAGACTTGGAACAAAAACAACGACAACAATTTAAAAGTTGATCGTGGCCAGAAATTCACTTCGAGTAGATTTTTTAGAGTAAGCTGAGACATAACAAGGGTTCGAGGCAAGTAGTAGGAACCAAGTCGAAAAGAAAAGGAACAACGTGAAAATTTGGTTAATCAATTCGACAACCAAATTTGGATTTGAAAGGAGATGAGGAAAGAAAAGTAAGTGGTTGATATATCTCTTTGTATCGACACACAAGTGGGAACGCAAAAACATACGAGGTCACGTTATCATTATTGGATTTCATTTATACGTTTATAGTATAGATATTCATTATTAGGAAATCCCGAAAACTATATATTGATCCCCGTATTACTAGGATTCCCGGATAACTATTTCTATTCCCCGTAGTAGTAAGGTTATACCATACTAGTTAGATTTCTCATATAAGTCAAAAGTGAAGATCGTAAACACATCTAGAATGTCGGGTGGAGATGACACTAATATTAATAACACTATAGTAAAACCCATTACACCCCTTACACAATATCAATGCCCTAAACTCAAAACCACAAACTACACTGTTTGGACTATACAAATTAAGGTTATATTAGAGGCACATGGATTATGGGAGACTATAGAACCCAAAGAAAACACCCAAGCAGATGATAAGAAGGATAAGGCAACTATTGCCCTCCTATATCAAGCGGTAACCGAGGATGTGATATTATAAGTAGCAAGTTGTAAAACTGCTAGAGAATTATGGGAATCATTGAAAAGGAGACATGTTGGAGAAGAAAGAGTGCAACAAGCACGATTACAATCACTAATGATAGGATTTAATGCCCTTCAAATGAAGGATGAAGAGACGGTGGATGCATTTGCAAACAAACTAAATGGTTATGCCACGAAGGCAAAAGAATTAAGAAAAACCTTGGATGAATCACTTTTAGTACGAAAACTATTAGACTCCACGCCAGATAGGTTCATTCAGATAGTAGCATCCATAGAACAGACAAGTGATCTAGATGATATCACCTTAGATGTGATCATTGGAAAGTTAAAAGCATTCGAGGAAAGGATAAAACTCCGAAAGGGAGGACAAGCAGAAAGCCAGGATAACCTATTATTCGCACAAGGCGAACATTCTAGATATAAGAAACGTTTCAACAAGAATAGGGGTAGATCAAACTACACACAAGGAAACTGGCAGAATAAAGGAAATAGAAATAACTCGAATGGAGAAAACCCAACTCACAATGACAAGAACAATAAGAATAAAAGTGAGTGGAAGAAGAAAGCAAAATGTTTCAATTGCGGGAAACATGGACATATTAAGAGAGAATGTAGAAGTAAACCAACAACTCAGGAACAGTCAAACCTTATCTATGAAGACGATGAACCATCACTGTTAATGACTACACATGAAGAAGTATTGTTAAATGAAGGACAAATACAACCCGGAAAGTATGCTACAACAGATGATAGCCTATGGTATTTAGATAATGGTGCAAGTAACCATATGACGGGAGCGAATAGTCATTTTAAAGATATAGACGAAAGTATCACTGGACGCGTTCGTTTAGGAGATGGATCATATGTAGAGATAAAGGGTAGAGGTTCAATAATACTAGGATGTAGAAACAAGGAGCAGAATATAATAACAGATGTTTACTACATACCAAACCTCAAGAGCAACATACTTAGTCTAGGACAACTTACTGAAATAGGTTGTAAGATCATAATGGACGGGAACAAGCTGACTTTGTATGATAAGAAAAAGAAGTTGTTAATGAAGGTAGAAAGGTTGAAAAGTAGACTTTACAGTATTAAATTACAGATAGAAGCACCTATATGCCTCTTAGCAAATGTGGATAACCAAGCATGGTTATGGCACGCTAGATTAGGTCATCTAAACTTTGATGATATTAACAAGATGACAAGAAAGGGTCTAGTAGAAGGAATACCAAGAATAAACCATACTGGACAAGTATGTGATGCATGTCTATTAGGAAAACATAGCAGAACACCATTTCCCAATCAAGCTAAATTCAGATCCAAGAACCCACTAGACTTAGTTTATGGAGATCTCTGTGGTCCCATAAGTCCAACAACATAATCCGGAAAGAAACTCATCTTCTTACTAGTAGATGACTGTACACGTTATATGTGGGCTTATTTTCTAACAACTAAGGATCAAGCCTTCAACACCTTTTAGGAATTTAGACAAAAGATTGAGATGGAGTTAAGATTGAAGTTAAGAATGCTAAGAACAGATAGAGGTGGTGATTTTACATCAAATGAATTCACTAAGTACTATAAAGAGAATGGAATAGCAAGACAGTTAACAGCACCATACTCACCGCAACAGAATGGAGTAGTTGAAAGAAAGAATAGAACGGTGTTATCAACTACCAGGAGTATGATGAAAGCGATGAAGTTACCCTTAACTTTTTGGGCGGAAGCAGTTAAGCATGCCATTTATATTCTAAATAGGGTACCTACACGAGCACCAGAAGATAAAACACCATATGAAGCACTCTACAAGAGAAAACCGAACCTACAAAACCTTAGAATATTTGGATGCACATCTTATGCTAAGATAACCATACCTCACTTGAAGAAGTTAGATGATAGAAGCATACCGATGGTTTATTTAGGAGTAGCGGAAGGATCAAAAGCTTGTAGGCTATATGATCCAGTAAGAAAGAAGAAACATGTTAGTAGGGACGTAAAGTTTATGGAAACAAAGCCGTGGAATTGGAATCAGAATGGAGATGATACGGATACACAAGACACATTTTGGGCTAGTTTTGTGGTAGACGAAGTTGATAATGGAAATCCTATACCAATCAACATAGAAAACATAGATAACACGTATCATGAAGAAGATCAAATACTGGATCCAATACCAGATCCAATACTTGATCCAACATCACCAACTATACCACCAACATACACTTACGAACCCAACTCAGAAAGTGAAAGACAAGCTACTATTAGTTCATTAGAAAGCTCATCAGGAAGCTCAGAAAGATATGATCACAGACCAGTACGAGGTTTAAAGACTATCAATGAAATTTATCAACATGCACAAGAAGTAGAAACTCCAAGTTTATTCTTCATTGAAGAAGAACCCCGTAACTACAAGGAAGCATCAAAAGATGAGAAATGGATTGAGGCCATGAAAATTGAATTAGATTCAATCAACAAAAACAACACATGGACTCTTACAGATTGGCTAGAAAATCAGAAGGCAATTGGACTCAAATGGGTTTATAAAACCAAGAAAGATGCACACGGAAAGATCATTAGATATAAAGCAAGATTAGTAGCGAAAGGTTATGTACAAGAACAAGGAATAGACTTTGATGAAGTATTCGCACCAGTTGCTAGGATAGAGACAGCTCGGTTAATTTTAGCACTAGCAGCATATCATGGATGGCAAGTACACCACTTAGATGTAAAATCAGCATTTTTACATTGAGAATTAAAGGAAGAAGTCTATGTTACACAACCTGAAGGTTTTATTCAGCAAGGAAACCAAGGAAAAGTATACAAGCTAACAAAAGCTTTGTATGGCTTAAGAAAAGCACCAAGAGCTCGGAATGTGAAGCTTGATCAAACCTTGAAGTCATTAGACTTTAAGAAATGTAATCTAGAACAAGCAGTCTACACGAAAAGAAGCCAGAATTCAACACTTATCGTTGGAGTATATGTAGATGATTTAATAATCACGGGCACTCCAAAGAAGGAAATAGACTTGTTCAAATCCCAGATGGAAGATAAATTTGAAATGAGCGATTTAGGATTGCTAGCATATTACCTTGGGATAGAAGTTACACAGATAGGAGGAGAGATTACAATCAAGCAAACTGGATACATTAACAAGATCCTAAAAGAAACAAGTATGGCGGATAGCAATGATACGAAGATACCATTGGATCCCGACACTAAGTTGGTCAAGGCGGAAGATGGAGAACCAGTTGACGCAACTTATTACCGAAGTTTAATTGGAAGCCTAAGATACTTATTAGATACAAGACCGGATCTTAGTTACTCAGTCGGACTACTCAGTAGATTTATGCAAGACCCGAAGGATCATCACCTTAAGGCAGTGAAACAAGTAATCCGATATGTCAAAGGAACAAAAGAACATGGAATAATATACAAGAAGGAAGGCGGCTGCAAGATAACAGGTTATAGTGACAGTAGTTATGGAATCAATAATGATCAAGGAAAAGGAACTACTAGAGTCGTATTTTACTTTGGAGAGTCACCTATTACTTGGTGTACTCAAAAGCAACCGACAGTGGCGCTATCATCATTTGAATCAGAATTCATGGCGGCTACTGCAGCAGCATGTCAAGCCTTAGGGTTAAAACGTTTACTTAGTGAACTAACTGGAATTGAAGAAAAAAGGATAACGCTCAGAGTTGACAACGTATCAGCAATAGCACTCGTAAAGAACCCAGTATTTCATGGAAGAAGAAAACATATAGACATTCGCTATCATTTCATTCGGGAATGGGTAGAGAATGGTCATATAAATGTAGAACACGTTAGCGGAGAACTACAAAGAGCAGACATCTTAACAAAAGCTTTACCAAGACTCAAGTTTACAACTATGAGACAAATGCTCGGAGTTCAAGACCTTGGACAAAGCAACGATCAAGATTAAGGAGGAGAATGTGAACCATGATAATCTCGACATTGCTTTGAAAGAAAACGTGAAGGACCATAAATGTAGATTAGAAAGTTAATAACTACCAAAGTTAGTTAAATTAGTTAAACTTTAGAATTTCTGTATTTTGTGAAAAGGTGCATCGATTCAACATGCCCTTTGGTGAAGAGTTGTGTCGTTTGGCTTATGTCCATTCGAACCAACACAATGGTTAAACACAACCATTAGAAATCTATAAATACTTGATACTATGTAACATTACATTGGTTAGATAAATAAATAAGTTATCTTTTGTTATTTTCGTTTGCAAATTAGTATTTGACTCAACCACACATCGATCCATATTTCATACACGACTGGGACAGCAACAGTTATTCTCAAGTTTGAGCATTAAATTTGAACATGATTAACTTGTTAGATTAGACTAATCTGAGAACTTGGAGCGGGTTATTTCAGACTTTCGTTATGTCGATATCCATAATGAATACAAACTAGCTCAATAGTCGGAACTTCAGAAGAAGCAGTCACTATCTATTCACAAAGTAGGGTCACTTAGCATGAATTTGTGTTGTGCGTTTGTGTAAAAAATCTAATTTATGGGGACGTACACTGTTGACTAAATGACATACATCAATATCAAACTAGAGGCCACGATAATTATCTGTACACATATGTTTTGCCCATGTTGAGCGTCAACTATATCCATCCAGGTTCCTATAAATCTTAACATGTACTTAAACTACTAAGACGTATGGGCGTGCTAGAATGTGTGATATATATTGAGTTCATCATGCAATAAGCATCTGCTAAGGACCTCACATGGCCAATAGGCAATAGCAACTGCCACGTCATGTCATATCTGTGAACAATAATCTCGACATTGCTTCTCGAAGTAAAATGAAGGACCAAAGTTGCTCGTTAGATAGTTTATAACCGAAAGTTAGTTATGGCGGTTATAGTTAGTTATTGTTAGTTATTGGCGGTTACAAAACCGAACAGACACAACGTTTGGGACACACCCTTTCGTTTAGTATATATACTTGTAAACATGTAACATTTCAATAGTTAGACGATTTAGTTATTCAGATTTTACTTTGCAATTTCATATATCGACTCACATATTTGGGACCAACATTTTGCATCAAGAGCCACGCTCATTACAACATCAAAACCAGAAACCTTTTAACGAGACAAGAAGGAAACCAAAGAAGAAGAACACGCTGAAACATCTCGTTTCAGAAAGAAAAGACGCGACGTTGGACGTTGCCTGGATAATTAGGGAAGCAAGGAAAGTAGTACATGACTGGACTTGTGTAGAAATTGCAATCGAGAAGCCACCAAACAACGTTGGTGACTTATTGGTTTGTGTTGGTGATTTTCTGTACGCGGCAAGAACTAGAGCAACAAGAAAACATTTTTTGTTGCACAAACCTTGTTGGAAACCAACATTACACAACAAAACCAGGAGACCCACTGTTGTTTTATAACGCAACAAGTAGGAAAGAAAAGAGACCTATTGCTGCCATTGTAACACAGCAAGTAGGAAGAGAAAGACGTCAAAAGGAAGACCCACGTTTGCTACTTAATGCAACACGTTGGAAGAAAGAAGTTGCTTGGGATAAAAGAAAGGTATACCGAAAAGAGAAACAATCCAGATTGTTTTGGAGACACGCTATCAATACAAGAACAACAACAACGAAAAACAACTTGATCACTTGTTTTTGGAGAAAATATCGTAGGGTATTTCTTGGAGAATTGTTGTGAGATACGTTGTGGAACAAAGAAGACAAAGAAAAGGGGTATTGTGGAACGCGTTTAGAAGAGAGACAAGCAACTTGGACAACAAGAGAACAAGCAAATCGCTATTTCTTGTTTGATAGACATACTACTGTAGTAGTATTAGAGAAGAAAACAAACAACGGATTGTTTTGGATAAATACCGAAAGGTATTTGGTTTATTTTGTGAATTAGGAACTTGGAAATCAAAGAAAAACAACAACAAAATTTGTTGTTTTACCAAAAACAACTTGGGTGTTTTTGAAGAAATCCGAGATCAAAAAGAGTCTAGGGCAAATTTTGGTTTCAAGTCGACACAAAGGAAGAAAAGGAACGACGTGTGAACAAGGTAAAGAAAGGTGTGTTTGGTATAATATTCAAGTACCGACACAAAAGGGAATATGTTTGTGTTTAAACACAACAACGAGGTCACAAAATTCAAACTTTGGATTTTAGTTCATATTTAGATAGTATAGATATTTATTTTTATCCTATTAGAAAATCCCAAGAACTATATATTGATCCCGTACTATTAGGATTCCCGGATAACTATTTTTTGTTCCCGTAGTAGTAGAAATATCATACTAGTTAGAAATTCCCATAAGATTCAAAAGTGAAGATTATAAGCACTTTTAAGATGCCGGGTGACGATACAACTAACACATCAACAACACTGAAACCCAGAACACCTATTTCACAATACCAATGCCCTAAACTCAAAAACACAAACTACACAGTTTGGGCTATACAGATTAAGGTTATACTAGAAGCACATGGTTTATGGGAAACAATAGAACCTAAGGAAAACACGCAAGTAGATGATAAGAAGGATAAGGCAACAACTGCCCTCCTATATCAAGCGTTGACCGAAGATGTGATTTTACAAGTAGCAAGGTGTAAAACGACAAAGGAATTATAGGAATCGTTAAAGAAGATACACGTTGGAGAAGAAAGAGTGCAACAAGCACGATTATAATCATTGATGATTGGATTTCAGACCCTTCAGATGAAGGAAGATGACACGGTGGATGCATTTACGGACAAACTAAATGGCTATGCCACGAAGGCTAAAGAATTAGGGAAAACTTTGGATGAATCACTTTTAGTACGATCCACACCAGATAGGTTCATTCAAATAGTAGCATCCATAGAACAGAAAAATGATATCGACGACATTACCATAGATGAGATCGCTGGAAAACTAAAAGCATTTGAGGAAAGGATAAAACTCTGAAAGGGAGGACAAGTAGAAAGCCAGGATAACTTATTATTTGCACAAGGTAAACACTCTAGAAAAGGAAGACGTTTTTTCAAACACGGAGGTAGATCAAACTACTCACGAGGAAACTGGCATAGTAATGGAAATAGAAATAACTCGAATGGAGAAAACTCAACTCACAAAGATAAGTCAAAAGGTAGTAGACGTGAGTGGGATATGAGTAAGGTAAAGTGTTATAATTGTGGAAAACTTGGCTACATTAAGAAAGACTGCAGAAAACCATAGACAACTCAGGAACAATCAAACCTTATCTTAAAAGACGATGAACCATCACTATTGATGACTACACACGAAACTAATGAAGTCTTGTTGAACGAAGAACAAGTATAACCCCGAAAATATGCTACAATAGGTACTAGCATATGGTATTTAGATAATGGTGCAAGTAACCATATGACTGGCACCAAGAGTCATTTTAAGGATATTGATGAAAGCATCATTGGACGCGTTCGTTTTGGAGATGGATCGTATGTAGAGATAAAGGGTAGAGGTTCAATACTATTAGGATGTAGAAACCAAAAATAGAAGATAGTTTCGGACGTTTACTACATTCAAAACCTCAAGAGCAATATACTTAGTCTAGGACAACTTACACAAATAGGTTGTAAGATCATCATGGACGGAAACAAAATGACTTTGTATGACAAGAATAAGAAGCTGTTGATGAAGGTAGAAAGATCTAAGAATCAACTTTACAGTATTAGACTACAAATAGAAGCACCTATATGTCTCTTAGCAAATGTAGATAACCAAGCATGGTTATGGCACGCTAGATTAGGTCATCTGAACTTTGATGACATCAACAAGATGACCAGAAAAGGTCTAGTAAAAGGAATACCGAGAATAAATCATGCAGGACAAATCTGTGATGCATGTTTATTAGGAAAACATAGTAGAACACCATTTCCAAATCAAGCTAAATTCAGATCAAAGAACCCGTTGGACTTAGTTTATGGAGATCTCTTTGGTCCCATAAGTCCAGCTACACACTCTGGAAAGAAACTCATCTTCTTATTAGCAGATGACTGTACACATTTCATGTGGGTTTACTTTCTAACATCAAAAGATTAGGCATTTACCACATTCAAGGAATTTAGATAGAAGATTGAAATGGAGTTGAAATTGAAATTAAAAATGCTAAGAACAGATAGAGGAGGTGAATTTGCATCTAATGAATTCACCAAATGTAAGGAGAACGGTATAGCAAGACAGTTGACAGCACCATACCCACAACAACAGAACGGTGTAGTAGAGAGAAGAAATAAGATAGTGTTAGCAGCTATTAGGAGTATGATGAAAGCGATGAAGTTACCTTTAACTTTTTGGGCGGAAGCAGTCAGACACGCCATTTACATACTCAATAGGGTACCTACGAAAGCCCTGGAAGATAAAACACCATGTGAAGCACTCTACAATAGAAAACCGAATCTGGAATACCTAAGAATATTCGGATGCACAGCTTATGCCAAGATAATGAAACCTCACTTGAAAAAGCTGGACGATAGAAGCATACCAATGATTTACTTAGGAGTAGAAGAAGGATCGAAAGCATGTAAGTTATCTGATCCAATAGGAAAGAATAAACATGTTAGTAGGGATGTGAAGTTTATGGAAACAAAACCGTGGGATTGGGACAACAATGGAGAAGATACGAATACACAAAACACATTTTGGGCTAGTTTTATGGTAGACGGAGTTGATAATGAAGATCCTATACTAGTCAACATAGAAAACAATGATAACACGTACCAAATCCAGACTTACCAATCACACCATGATAACACTCAAAATTAACATGTGTTTAGTCGCATTATTGTTTGTTTTATGTGTGGAAATTGGTCATATTTGTATATATTTGTTACTTAATCGGGGAAAAGTGTTTATACATACAAATATAGCCAAAAGCAGGTAAAAATGATTAAAAGATGAAGAAATGAAGTGGACATGCATTTTTGGAGAGTTTCAAGAAGATCAAGGAAGAAAGAAACGTCGCATGGACAAAAAGATTTGATAAAGACAAGTTTTCTACACGAAATTATCAAAGAAATATCAAGTTCTAATGGACAAAGTCATGCCACGAAGAAAAAAAATGCATGCAACGTAAAACGACAAAGAAAAGACATAGAAATATGGTTCAGACAATTTCCAACCGATCGGTTGGAACTCGCAACCGATTCGGCTGGAAACGTGCCAAAAGATTGACCATCCGATCGGATGGTGAGAAACCGATCGGATGGGGTTGACTGAAGTTACAAGTTTTGCATTTATTGGCGAATTTACTCCCCATAATCCTGTGTGGCTGATCATTTCTGCTTATTAACTATTGAGGGACGTTTTTACTTGAAGGATAAGTGTCATTATGCTATATAATGACTACTTAGGATGTAGAATTACTTGTACCACCAATATCTAACTTAGTATTACACCAAATCTTGTTAGTTTATCTTATATTGCCTGAAAGTTTACTAAGTGTTGTAAAAACGTCCAGAACGTGTTGAGTTAGAGTCTCAAGCATTGGTTCGAGTGTGGAGTTGTTTACTTACGTTAGTGAGCAATTGGAGGAGTGTGGTTGCTAAAGTTCCACAAGTTTATTGTAATTCTCAAGACTAGGTACACCTTGATACTTATAATGAACAATTGTTACTTTGAATTTTATGAAAATTTTCTTATTTACTTGTGTTTTAATATGATTGCTATGGAGTAATTTGTGATATACTTGTGTATATGATGTGATTGGTTAATGGAGTATTCTTTTATGAAAAAGGTGATACATGAAAACATATCTATTTTATGAGTTTGTTGAAATAACATCTTTTTTTGCTTAATTTGTCGGTAAAAACAATCTCTTGAAAAATAGGTCCGAAAGGAATTTCAACTTGTTTTTATTCCAAAATATTAATGCACCAAATTAGTATGGAATAAGATGCTTGACAACCATCTTATTTACTTGTTAAAATGGATTTGAGACGATTTCATCACGAAAAAGGACCGAAAGGATTCGTAGGAATTCATAAGAAAAGAATTGATTTTCAAAACAACCATGTGATTATAGGATTGTCATACTAATTTGATATGTCTGAAAGGAGTCATTTAGGTGATAGAATTCTTAGTGGTAGTGAAAACATAACAGACATCATAGATTGTATAACTATTCATTTTTAGTTGCGCATCATAACAAGTTTTACACCAAACTTTGTACTCAAATTGTCATAATACTCCTAATTACCCATCAAGGAATTATACACAAGTATATGTTTAGTTTTTATTGAGTTTCTTTTAAATTAAAATTTTACATAAATTTGCATTGACAACCCTTATTTAACAAACGTTTTTTTATTACTAAAACTACCAAATCCCTTGGGACGATCTCGACTTACCCACCTTTATTACACCGGACGAGTATACTTGCTCGTATGTGCTAAATAAATAATCGGATAATTCGTGTTTATAAATTTTAAAACTTGTACTAATAAAAACGCACATCAAGTTTTTGGCGCCGCTGCTGGGGATTTGATTAATTTTCTTAGTTTTTAGTAATAAAATTGTTTGTAATTTGTGAAATTTTAAAGTTTTTGGAGTAAAAAGTAAAAAAAAAGTTGGTTTTTGACCAACCGAATCGTATGGATGTCCATCCGATCGGTTAGTGGTCTCGGTAAATTTTCTAGGATTCTGTTTTTATTAATTAATGTTTATTTTTCTGTTTTTAGTTAATTAGTTTTAATGATTATATAATTAATGTCGGTTATTAGTAGTTATAAGTTGTCATTATAAGTCATTTTTAATGTTTTTAGTAGTTTTTATTATAATTAATGATTTAGTAGTTTTAAAGACACCTTAGTTAACGCTTTCAATGTTTTTAATTTTATAATTACTGTTTTATTAAAGCTTAGTTTTATTATTAAAAAAAAAAAATAGTTCAGATAACTCCAACCGATTCGGTTGCGGGTTCCAACCGATCGGTTGGAGGAGGTAAAATTGTGCCTTCCGATCTGATGGATTTCATACCGATCGGATGGAGGTCTCGGTAAATTTTTAAACATTTTTAATTTTTAGTTTCTTTTCAATTCTTAGTGTTTTATTTAGTTAATTTACTTGTTCTTATTTCATATTAAGAGTTATTTGATTACAACTAACCCTCATGCTAATGATTTGGATGTTTTTTGTGATGGTGATGTTATAGTTAGTAAGTGCTTAAGTTGAAATGGAGAGTTTGAGTCAGATTTCTGCGTATTTGAAAGACTTGGAAGATATGTTCAAGGATTCCGGTGATTCCTTGGAAAAGTTGGAGAACATGTTGGAAAAAGCTAAGTTGGATTTAAAAGGAGAAGAGGTTGTTTGTGACAATGTTTCTTATTTGCCACATGAAATGTGTTACCCAAAGAAGGAGAAGGAAAGAAAAGTTGTTGTTTTCACTAGAGCACCACCTAAGGAATATGATGCTCCACACATGAGGTATTCTACACCTTGTGCAGTGGAAAGAGTTAAAGCGTGGGATGCAGAATTGAATATGGAATATGGAGACAATTACATTTCGGAAGAAGTACTTGACAAGCTTGGTTTTGTTAGGCTTGATTATGGAAGTTATGGTAAGAAGGAAGTGAAAGGAGTTAGAGTGAATATTCATGGTCACATCTTTAAAGTTGATTTTGTAGTTTTGGAATATACTATTGCCGATGAACCGGAAGTTATCTTTGGTAGAGATTTTCTTGTGAATACCAAGTATACATTGGATTTTGCACTTGGAGAGTTAAGAATTAACATAAGTGAATTGGAAGAAGGAAAGAGTGTGAATGAAATGCTTGTTGATGTTTGTGAAGGAATGGAATTGATGAAGGAAAGAAGGGATGAAATTTGTAAGATGGGGAAAGCTAACCGAAACAAAACACCATTGAACAAATTAACCCAACCCTCTACCCAAAAAGAAAAATAAAACAAATCATCATCATCATCATCATCCAAAACTCCACAAAATTCACCAAAAAGTACCAAACCTTTAACCAAAGAGCAAAAACAAGCTATCTTGGAGAATCTTGAAGCAAAAATTAGTGAATTGATGGAAAACAAACCGGTCATTGAGGTGTTGAGGAATTATATGGAGTATAGGAAGAAATTAGATGGAGTTATGTTGGCAAAGTCTAAGTTGGAGGATAATAGTTTTGATGAAGTAGAGGAGAGAAGGATAATTGAGAATGGACTCCCAAAGAAAATGAATGATCCCGGAAATTTTGTTTTACCGTTTAAAATTAATGTGACAACTCCTTTATATGCATTAGCCGATACGGGTTCTAGTGTGAGTATTATGCCTTATCCATTGTATCACAAGTTAGGATTAAGAGACCCTACACCTAACAATTCTAAACTCACTATGGCGGATAATTCTAAGGCAAAAGCAATGGGGAAGTAAGAAATGTGAGAGTTCAAATTGGTTATCAAGCATTCTTGGCAGATTTTCTTGTGTTGGATGTTGCGGTTGATAAGGAACTACCTTTGTTGTTAGGTAGACCATTTTTAAGAACTTGTGGAGCTATAATAGATATGGGAGGAGGTACCATGACAATTGATGATGGAGTTCTTAAGAATACTTATTATCCAAAGCCTAGAGGGGGTAGTAATGGACATGATAATGATGAGGACCAAGAGGAGGATTACCTTGGTTGCTTTGAAGTAGGAAGGGATGGAGATGGTAGGCCTAAGTTTGGCCCATGCACACCTAGTTTCTTTGATATTGAAGATGAAATGGAAAGAGCTATAGCAATGGAGGCTTTCTTTAACCCATTTAAAAATATTTTTGTGTTTAACAAGTGACATATTTTCTTGGATCTTTACCGGTCCAATTGAAGAACTTGGAATGGGGTTCCGATGGTCATAGCATTTACAAAAGAGAAGAAGGAGATTGTGATTGGCATTGCAAATTTGTGGAATTTGTTAGACTCCATGGACCGTTTTGAGCACTAGGGTTGAACAATAACAATGATAATAACATGCAGCGGAATAAGAACAAATCAAAGTTATTGACACAAGGTTTTTCCCAATCACCTCCAATTATTATTTGATCAGAATAACAACGTGTTACCTAAATGTAACAAGGATCTAAGACACCTCAGACCTTAGAGGATTCGAACAACACTAACTAGTTCTAGGCGTTTATAGTTTACACGCCCTAGAACACACACACACACACCTTTATGATATTTACATTGTGGAAGACCTATATTAACCTGTACCCTATGTCGTTCAATTCTTAGAACACCCTGATTCTCGAATATTTGAAAGTTTATGTACTAATGTGGAAATTCAATCCTCAGGATATTTTCATTTATGCACTTGTTTGTTTTATGTTTAATTTTTCATGCTAAGGAAGTGAACTAAATTTGGGAAGGATTGTTGGAAAATTTAGTGCACTTGAGGGATTAATTCACACCTGGTAATGGGTTTGGAGGTACAGAGTGTACACTCATTTGGTCACTGAATCCCCTGACTCAATAGTGGTTATGTAATGATTCTGCTGATAGCATGAATCTGTGTGTAAAACTTCATGTTGAGATCGTTTATAGCTCGAGGTTGTTTAGACCTCATCTAAGGATTGCAGAATAATAATGAATGAACACGATACGCAGCGGAATAAACAAACATATTATTATTGCTAACAAGGTTTCTTGTCATCATCTCTACTCTAACATACACCAAAGCCCCAATGCTATGTGATCAAGTGTAGCACAGTGACACTCTAACAGCGATCTAAGATCGTTGAGGCTTAACCACAAATCAACAAGTCTAGGCGTTTATAATAACTATACGCCCTAGACACACACACACACACACACACACACACACACACACTTTTTCTGGACTTTACATCTTGTACGTACATAATATCAATTCCCTGTATCTCTTTATATAATAGAGATACTAGGGTTACAAAGGATATTCTAGAATAATAAAAAGATATGCAGTAATCTTTTTCTTTCTTTGCAAGTTTCTTCCTTTGTCTCCATAAGTCCCTCATGTTTCACATGTTTTGTCTTATCAACTTAATTGTAATTCCCAACAATCTTCCCCTAGTTGATAATGACAAAACCAATAAGCATGAACTTCCCCTAAAGTTAGTATATCATGAAACATGTGACTTCGCCTTAAACCATGCATATCATCAAGGATCTTCAAGCTGCAATCTTCAAAATATTCTTCTTCCCCTTTTTGTCATCATCAAATAGGGAACAAATGTAAGCAACCTTGATCTTCATAATCACCAACCAGTACCATACATCCAATTTAGTCCTTTAATGTCTTGAATTACCCACCATTAAGAACACCAAAACGCTTACTTATTAAATGAACTCAAGACATAAAAATCCCAAATCTTCAGTAAGAATACCAACGAATAATCATGAATACCTTCACCTTGATGTAGCACATAAATGTAATCATTTTAACAATAAGCTTCCCCTGGAACCCATATGTTAACCATGTGTTGAATGTAGGCTCTATGTAATGATCACTGATGAAGAAAACTAGGTATAACCAACTTGATACTGAAGTAGAACCACCCAAACTTGATCTCAACTTGATACCACTTGTGGAGTTTGTTAGACTCCATGGACCGTTTTGAGCACTAGGGTTAAACAATAACAATGATAATAACATGCAGCGAAATAAGAACAAATAAAAGTTATTGACACAAGGTTTTTCCCAATCACCTCCAATTATTATTTGATCAGAATAACAACGTGTTACCTAAATGTAACAAGGATCTAAGACACCTCAGACCTTAGAGGATTCGAACAACACTAACTAGTTCTAGGAGTTTATAGTTTACACGCCCTAGAACATACACACACCTTTATGATATTTACATTGTGGAAGACCTATATTAACCTGTACCCTATGTCTCTTTATATAGAGAGATATTAGGGTTTACAAAAGACTACGAAGGACTAAATATAAAATCTTCTTTATCAAGCAAATCCTTCTTGTTTCAATCTTCATCTTTTGTAGAATTCCAGCTTTGCATTATAGTCCATTTGTTTCATTCTTTTATCTGTTTTTTCACATCAAATCAAGAATCCCAACAAAATTTGATATCACATGTCCTAGCGGAAGGAACTTTGCATGAAGTTTCAAAACTCAAAAGACTACTAGGAAGTTGGCAAACAAGTATCGTAGAGAAGACATTCTTAGCAATGAATATTTCTATGGATGAAGAAGAATGGTCACAAGAATAAAGCACATCTTGTGCTAGTTTGTTTGTTTCGTATTTTTATTTTTCATGCATTTTATTTTATGTTTTTAGGTTTTATGCATTTCATGTTTGAATGAAACTATCTATTTATCTATCTATAGATTTATCTATTTATCTATTGATTTATTTATTTAGTTTAAGTTTTTAGTTTTTAGAGGTTAAGTTATGTTTTAGTATTAAGTTAGAAGTAGAAGTAGATGACCAAATTTTTGGTACACAAAGTATGTTTGGAATACATACAAGATAATAAGTTTTGAGAAAAGAAAGAACTACTAGCACTTGTATCAAGTTTAGTAGTAGAAAAAAACTTTGAAAAAAATCAATTTCATACCAAACCAAACGGATGAATTCACAACTGATCGGATGGAATTGAATATACAAACCAAAATTTTCAAAAACTTAAGAAAAACACATACACACAATCCACCAAAAATCGGGGTTAAAAATTCGACCATAAGAAGTTGTTAGAAGGTTGCAGGAGTGATAATTAATCATCAATGGCATCAAGTAAAGTAAGTAATATCATTAATTTTGTTCAATTAGGTTTTAATTCGGATGATTGAAATTAGGTCACGAATTGGGTATTTTTGAATTAGTTCGAATTAAGATGTAATATTTTGGGGATAAGTGGTTAGATGATCGGAGAAGGTATTGCAAAAAGAATTAGGTCAATTGGTTAAGTTTTGAGTAAGAATTCATTGATTAAATTTTCGGATTGAATTGGGTATAATCTTTGGAGCTAGTTTCTTTGCAATTTATGAATCCCAGAAGTTACATGATTGATAATTAGTGATGTTAGGTTATTGCATTGTTGATTAGAGCATTAATTGGAAGATTTTAGTAGATGATGTTCTTGGTTTTTATAGAATCATTAGGTTGATGATTGGAAATGTTAAGAATCATTGATAGGAGAGTTTGAATGTTAGAAGTACTCAAGAATGGGAGATTACAAGTTAGAAAGAAGTTCGGATTGATTGGGAAACGTTTAGGATGGATTGAGGATGAATGTAGTATACAGAAACATCAATCGATTTGGTTGCGAGTTGCAACTGATCGGTTGGGAATGTGCAAAAGTGCCATCTGATTGAATGGACCTCAAATCGATCGGATGGACGCCTCGGAAATTTTTTTGACATTTTTGAAATTGTGTTTTCTAGTGTCTAAATTGATTGATATTAGTTTTTATACTTTTATAAAAACATAATTTGAGATTTCTTTCATGGAAATGTTGCAAGATTGGGACGAAATCAAAGAAATCTGATTGTTAACAAATATTTGAAAAGGAACGAGAGGAAGAGGATCACTTTCAGTTTGAAACCGGAGTCTAATGATAATGTCAAGTTTTCTAATGTGCAAAACATAGATGAGAAGAATGCATATAGGGAACGTCTTTCAAAACTTCAAGAGAGGAAGATTGCTAAGCCTAGGTTGATTGATTGGGAATTGCTTGCGGAGTATGAATGTGAGGATCAATTGAGGAGCATGATGACTATGATTTATGTGTATCCTGGTGATGGAGATAGGTTTGAAGATTATTCTTGGGAAAGAGTTTTTAGTATTCGTGATAATTTTTACAAGGAATGGTGTTTGGAGTTCTTCTTTACGTTCCATTTTGATAGAAAGGTAAATGATGTTCTTGGGGATGTTTGTGTTTGGTTTAGATTGTGTGGTCGCGAACATGCTCTATATTTTCCAAATTTTGCAGTTGCCCTTGGTTTGTATGAAGAGAGTGAGGTTAATCATAGGTTGTTTGGACCACATTTTGTGAGTTTAGCTAGAGCTAATGATCAATACACGGGTGTTGATGCTTATTGGAATAGAATTGGTGATCCAACTTGTCTTAGGAGAAATTCTTCTAGGATTAGGAATCCGTTGTTGAAAGTTTTACAAAAGTTGATTTCTTGGGGATTGATACATAGGAGCGGTGGTCAAGACAAATGTAGTCAACCGGATCTATGGGTGATGAAGTTGTTGGAGGAAGACAAGAATGGGAATGTGGCATGGATTATTGCCGAGTATCTTTCTAAGAGAGCACCGGGGATTAAGAAACAAAGTGATGTTTGTGGAGGTCATTATGTGACCCTGTTGGCTAAAAATCTTGGGTATTTTAATGATAATGAGTTGAGGAAGTGTAGAGTGAGGTTGGAGAGTGAGATATGGGATGCTTTTAGTTTTAGAAAAGCATTGGATAGGAATAACAAGACTTTGGGACCTTGGACCGAACCAAGTGTGGGGGCACAATCCGGAGCCTATACA
>JARVZY010003808.1:0-23499 GCA_030686995.1 Artemisia argyi
TCGCAGGACGCGTCATCACCCAATATGCCAATAACTTGCATTAGAATAATAGATGCTTGCATGTGTTAGAGAGAAGTGACTTGTTGTTTCTTGCTAAGCAAATTTTGTGATATGTAGGTGATGTAGCAGCAGCTTATGCACTGGTGTCTATCGGATTAAATAGGCTGTATACTACTATACTAGTATAAGATAAAACGTATGGCAACCACTAAACTTATTTCTTCTTTTTTTTAGAAAATCGATCAAAGTTGATATCAATACTCTTGCTGTAAGTAGTTGATGGGTGGGTCTTCACCTTTATCTTACGGAAGTAGTTTGCTTGCTACCTAAAAGCTGTCATCCGCGCCCTTTAGTTGCTACAATATAAGTGCAATAACACGAATGAAATAATGTGAAAAATCAAATTGGGATGCCTTTCATTATAAAAAACAACTCTGACTGTGATGAATGCTTTGTCAAGTTGAGCTAGAATAAAAGGAAAACAAGAAATGTTTTTTCTGAGTTTTGTAATTTGAGAAGTTAAGTGAAGCTTTAAATGACATCATGTTGTGTCGAATAAGGAGATCTTGCTGCGCGACAGCGTCATGCAACACAGCATATCTTTCGGATTGAATAGTATATTTTGTTGCTATAAGGGCAAATACATGGTTGTCTGCAAAATAAATTGCCATAACTTACTCTTGTTGTAAATGGTAGACAACAGTTTTTTTTGCATCAGCTTGTGTCGAAATAAAGCATTAGGTGATCTTCAACCTTTATGGAAGTAGTTTGTCTTATACAGACTGTCAATGTTACATATTCTCATACCCCTCATTAGTTGCAATATATTGTCCAATGACTGGAATGAAGAAACTATCAAAATTCATGTAAGATCAGTGCTTCTTTAAGTCGGGTTAGAATGGAAGGGCAAAAAACATTTTCTAAGTTTGCTAATATAAGAAGTTGTATGATTCTATAAATGAGATCATTTTGTGTGACTTAAATTTAGGTAAGTGTTGCCATGTAGCTTTCATGCAGTATATTTGATTGATCAAATAGGATTATATTGTTGCTATAAGGGTAGATTCATGGAACCATTAAGCTTACCTGAATTTCTATTAACAGAACATGGACGAGAGTTGATGCACATGCTCACTCTCTCTAGTCTTTCCACGCTCACTTGCATTGTCCTTGCTATTCTTGTTAATCGGTAGCCGGCGTTTTTTTAGCAACTTATATAAATGAGTTCTTATGCCGGCGTTGATAACGTTGCCACGTTCCTGTTATAACGTGGCCTCATTGCTTTTAAAATGTAGGCATTCAAAAGGGAATCATCATTACAATCTACCACGTTGTGTATGGGGAGTGAGATCATAAAAATAGTGTTCCCGACAATTATGCCTTAAACGTATGCCTAAAGTAATTCTAGCTGTTTATCTCTTGTGTTTGTCACATTCAAATTAGATGCAATCTTTATAGATTCTATACTCGGATGAGTGTATGATTTACAAGGTGTTTCTGAACAGGCAATCAGGAATTTGCATCGATGCATGCAGACAAATGGAAGTTTAAACATGAAATTGATATTCAGTTATGTGGCTATATATAAATCCAGAGTCGCTTTAGACCCCTCTGCTTCTTCTAATGATCTTTATTTACTCATTGATGCTTTGAGATTTTATTCCATTCGCATTTTTCTGATTGACACATGACAGGGGGAACTTTGAACTTTGTTTTTTGAAAGTAACCTAATTAGTCAATGAATTTGGTTTTTAAATAAAGCCTGAACCAGCTGGTGTTTGGAACATGGTCTTATACATTCGTATAGTTCAATCCCCCTTCTTTGTTACCCAATGTGGTGGTTGGATCATAGCACATATTCACAAGTCACCGCATTGTAAGATGTGGCGGTATATCTTTGAGGGACTAATTGAAGAGCATGATTTTATAAATATGATCATATCTGATATTAAAGAATTGTTTGGTTTTGGTGTTGGTCTTGATGTTGATAATCTTATTCTGAACAAGAATAATTTCTACTTGATTAAATTTTCAGCGTATGCATTTTTCTTTTTTTGAAAGGCAACTTGTTCGCTCACACACTTACACTTGATCAAAGTTTCAGCATATGCATTTTTAGTTTCTGGTACCGTAAAATTATTTTTTAGTTATGCAGCATCTCTTATCCGGTTGACGAGTTATCTCAATAAAAATCATGCTTTTTGAGAGGTTATTGTTGATATAAAATGAAGTTAAAGCTGGTATTATTTGAATTTTATGTTCACACACTTACACTTGATCAAAGTTTCAGCATATGCATTTTTAGTTTCTGGTACCGTAAAATTATTTTTTAGTTATGCAGCATCTCTTATCCGGTTGACGAGTTATCTCAATAAAAATCATGCTTTTTGAGAGGTTATTGTTGATATAAAATGAAGTTAAAGCTGGTATTATTTGAATTTTATGTTTACACTCCTGATTCTCAACGAGCCTTTTTATGTTCTGCAGATGCAGAGGATCAGATTATAGTTGAAGCCCATGCAAAATATGGAAACAAATGGGCAATAATTGCAAAGCTCTTGCGAGGTAGAACAGATAACGCAATCAAGAATCACTGGAATTCGACACTGAGGAAAAAGCTCATCAGGCCTATTTCTATGTTTTCATCTGGCACTCAGATAAACACCAACATCAACTACAACCACCACCTTGACACCCCCACAAAAGCATCATCGGAAGACACTCTATCAAATGAGAACATCGATCAATCAAAACCTTCAGAACTCCAAGATGTAACCGGAATGGAGGTCTCAAATTATCACGTCTCTGAAGATCCATCCTTGACACGTCAGACCCTTTTTCGTCCAACCCCAAAAGTTGGAGCTTTTGCTGTTTGTACCCCTCCAAATGGTATCCAAAATGGGGAATTGAGGGCAGTTCATTCCACACCAGGACCTTTAATTAAGACATGCAAGCCAGAGAGTATTGGATGCAAGTTTCTTAAAGGCTTTTCTGCTGAGTGCGTGATTCCATCAAGGTGCGGCCATGGTTGCTGTTCTGGTTCTGGTCATGGTTCTAAATCCCAAACCTCGTTATTGGGTCCAGATTTTGTTGACTATGAGGAACTTGCTCCTTTCTCAAACCAGGAATTGGCCACCATTGCTGCAGATCTTAACTCCATCGCATGGATCAAAAGTGGGCTAGAAAAACCCGTAGCCACCCAACCACAACAATCTCACATCGCTCTCCCAGTCGAAGGACTTAGCTGAAGCATTCAGGTCTTATGTCAAGTTTATGGTTCTTCATGAATATTTATATATATTACTAGTACAGGCTTACAAAAATCCGAGTTTAGGCATGTTCGCTTATATAGCTAGATGAGTTTCTAGCCAACGTTAAACTTGTTCTTTTTGAGGATTGATGAAGATGGTCTATAGAGTTTCATTTTGGACTATTTTGGTTACATGATATGAATTACAGTATATGATTTGCATCTGAACTAGGCAACCGCTGTTATGAGTTATCTTACCAAACATTAAGATGCATTATTATGACGTTTTACGTTATTGATGAACATGTTCTTTCTGATGGTAACCTTTTTTTTTTTTTTTTTTTTTTTTTTTTTTTTAAACTTAAATGGTACTGGTACTATTAGCCGTAGTAGTAAAACAAAAACAGAAAGTTGTTGGGATAGTGTATTTTTGGTCAGATTCAAAGGTAATTTTTGCAGATGGTGAGAAAGTGACCCACCTCCTTACACATATTGAATGTGGTTAGATCCAATAATTGCCTATAGTGGTGATAGCCTTCTTTGTCTTAATGCACTACCCATATTTTTACCCAAAAAACTGTTATATGAGTATTGGAATGGAAACATGTACTACCATATCTTGATTCATAGAAAAGCAATGTGATGAGTTTGATGTTAGCTATAAATATGTTCATTTACTATCATATGAGTTGCTAAGTCGTCGTTGTCGTTGTCATGATCAAAAGAGTTATTAAAGCGGAGCTAAAAACACGTGACCATACCGAACTAGAACCTGAAACTTAAACGATGGAACTCTTCGTAGCAAAACAAGCTTTGAATTTGAAAGAATTGGATTGATGGGTAAGTGATACCTAATCCTAAGCGACTAAGAACAACCATAGTTACATTTCATTTGCTCATTATTGTTGTTGTTGCTGAAATTGAAATGTTTGAAATTTCGAATGCTTTCTCAAGTGATTTTGAGTTATATTTTATCCTTCCATAAGTAGAAACTTTCACCTAACACATTACTTCGCTTAAACATGACCCAATGACATTCTGCAAAATTATTGTAATTTGTATTGGTTTAGGTATTTCTTCCCTTTTATATTTAACATGAAATAAATAAAACAGGATCTAAAAACAACAGATAAAAACAAAGAAAAAAGATATCCTTAACATGACAAGGAAAACATTATAGATACATAATACAATTTGTTAATTTGTGGATCAAATAAGAACCTTAAAAAATTCAACTACTTGTGTTAAGTATAAAATTGCCATGAAAATTAGTTGGCTTTCCTTCTAATAATTGAATTTCTACATTATTCATATTTATAATTGGTCACAGATTGACATATGTTTTCTATTCGAAGGTCAACATGCTAGATCTAGTTGTGTTTCCAAACATTGATAGTATTTGATACCACATGAAGATGCCCAAATTGCTTTACCTCCATTTTGATTACTACTTATTGAGATTTTATATAATAATGACATATGTTTCATTGTTACATATTGCATAAAAAGAGAAGCTATATGTATCTTCTCTTTTGATAGCTTCTCTTTTTATGTAATAAATAAATTATTTAAATTGTTACATGTTACGTGTTACATAGAACTTTTACTTTAATAAAGAAATTATTTAAATTTAGTGCAAGGGGTGCGGCGTCTCAAGCCGTTTCGTCAACTCACCGTCACCTCAGCATTTCACATTTCACATTCACACACCAAAAATACTCATTCAGTAGTGGCTCAAGCCATTTCTAGTTTTTTAGACCCATCATACCCAATTTAAACACAAACTCAACAACACCCAATTAAAAAATAATAATTAAAAAAAAAAATAAATCACAATTGGCGTTACGCCAATTTCTTGATTTTTGCACGCCGTTGCGCTAGTTGGGGTGGTATGGTGGCAGCGGAACGCTGCCGGCCGTTTCGCCTAACATGCCAAAAATGGCGCAGGGCTACACGTGACGACACCGTATGCTGTTATAGAAGTACAACTATATTACTTGGAGACATGTAATAGAATACGATTCTCTTTTTAGCTCTTACTAAATTTATAATGTATGTAATTTTCGAATGAAAAAGGAAAGGTACGTTAATTGAAGAGTAGCAAAGCAAATTTACAGTGGTAAAAAAAAAAGGTCAATGGGTTCACACTTCACATGCTACAATAATTATGATTGACTGTTCAACGTATTATGTCCTGCAATCTGACTATTCCCATGTGTTTATGTTATGTCACCTCTTAAGATTTGGAACTTTATGTTTTGATTCCTTTTATTTCCATTTGTCACATACAAATTCAGTTACATAACACCACTTATAGGCTATAGCAAGTGTAATTACGAGATATGTGTTCTCTTAAACGTGTCTAAATGACTAGTAAACAATTTTTCTCAAATATCTTTTAGAACATCTATAATCATGGTGATTGACGAACTTACATACTCATACCGTCTTCTTATATTGAGAGACTATCTTAAAATTGAAAATAAAAAAGTTAATTTTAAGGGGAAAAAAAAAAAAAAAAAAAAAAAAAAAAAAACACTTACTATCTGAAAATTATCCAAACGAGCATGAACGTACCAAACAATTCTATAGTTTCGGCACGGCTGTGGTGATTTTGATGATACTTATACCGAAACCAAAATTGTTGTTTTTGGATAGAAGTTAAGTTGTGGTTCACTTTAAATTGCTAAGAATAGTCTAGTTAGGCATGCTATGGATAAAAATAGTGCAACATAGCTGCAACAAAGCAAATTTGCTTTTTATATGTTTCATGGCAATCATATATGGACAAAAGTAACCAGCTCATGCCCCGACATATTACAAGCACACCAACTATTCGGGTAGTTGTACGCTACATTGATAAATCACCATCACAAAACTATACAAAAAATCACAACTTATAAGTCTATAGCTATTTGCAACTAATTATGAAATAATGAAAGATAATCCAACTTGCAGTGACCTAAAGGTCCAACTATCTTAGATGTTACATTGTTAACCGTAACTCTGTAAGGTTAGTTTTAATGGTAACCATTATCTTCATTTTCACGTTACTGTCATATCATCATTTAACACATCAACCCTATCATTACATTTTACTTTCTCCTTGAACATATGTTTTCCTGAAATCGAAGAAGCATTAGATTACACAAAACAGAAGTTGTTGCAACAAATCTGTTTTGAATGTTTACGTGATCAAAAATTTACTTACTGTGATTGTTTCTTCTTCAATGTTTCCTTTTCCGTAACTAGCTTAGAAACATACCTTGTTCTCTTGTTGTTTCCAGACATAATTTATGAATATGAGTTAAAGTATTTTGTTTTAAGATTGTAGAAAAAACGTTTTTTGATTTGGGATTGATGGAAGTGGCTTTAAAAAGGGACATGGGAACATAAAAACGTCTATGTTTAATGTTATGAGGGAATTGTGAAAGTCTCTGCATTAAAGATTGTAGCAATTTACTAAATTGAAAGTCCCATTCTCAATGTTGAAAGTCCCATTCTCATGTGAATTGCACTAATGGCAAACGGCTAATTGTAATAATTTTCTTTTTAAACATTAAATGTTACTAATACAATGTTAATTGTTAGTCGTATCTTTTGGATATGAGTGTACATGTGTGGATAAGTAGAAATCATTAGTTGTATCCTAGAAATAATTAGCTGTCTCATTATTGTAATTAGGGGTAATTATTATTTACCCAAAATATCTCTAGACTTATCCCTATATGTATCCCATATTCATGTAACGAATGATCAGACAATCATTATCAATTCACTGCTCTGTATATCTCAATATCACACTTTGACATTAATAGCATTTAAGTATCAGGTTGCTGATTTTTCTTAGGGAGTGTTTGGCTCAAGAAAAGGGAGGATGATTAAAGGAATAAAGAATGTTACCTTAGTGATTTGAATGTTTAGTTACTTGTGGACAAGTAACATTTGAAGGGGAAGGCAATGATATGGACCAAAAGTGATTAGTCGACAAAAGTCAAACAACCCAATAACAGAATTTCCTGCCCATTCTCATTCAACCAAAAGTGATTAGTCGAAAAAAGTCAAACAACCCAAGAACGAATCGGCCTTACGTAGCATACGACTTCGAAGCTAAAGAAAGAAACTTTCTGGGACTGCCTATCCAGGAATGACGTCCCCATTCTCTGTTTCGATAAACTAAAACACAACCAGAAAAAAGATATCATCAAACGGACAACAAGAATAAGAATAAGAATAAGGAGCAGAAGAAACGATTGTTGAAGGAGGTGCAGAAGAAGAAAAAGATTGAGAAAAGAAAGAGACAAGAAGATTGATTTTTATTTTTACTATTACTTGTTCAACTTCAAACTCCTTGATGCAGGATTACAAAACTCGCAAAAGTTTTACTTCTCAAGGGATCTTGAGAAGCTTGCAATCCTCCGGCCCGTGTACCTGACCGGTGTAGTATAGTGAGTGGCAAGTACCGGGGGATTGTTCGTTCTCTAGGGGAATAGTGTCGTTAGGATTGAAAATTACTTGAACTAGGTCTAGAGGTGAGGGATGATTCTTTTTGTATTTTTTATATTTTTATGAAAGCAAATAAAATCTCGGGTTTTGGAAGATTGGACGGAATTAGTTGCTAGTCAACTAACCCAAAAGCTACTAATTAACAAAATAAAATAAAATAACAAGAAAAGTAAATTGGTGAACTTCTTATGATGAGAAAGTGTGTTTACTTAGATTTCACTACTCCCTAGTTATTTCCTATTGAATTATTGACATGTCACGATTGTTTGGATGTAAGGATTGTATTCCTTAATACCATTTGTGGGGGTGTGTACAGCCTTCCCCAACCCTATGAGTTTCCATCTCTTCTTATGTCGACACGTTTAGTATCCTAGCATAGCCTCATTAATAGTCCTTAATGCATTAAATACAATCAATAAAACCGTAGTACATATCCAATTACGTTTCTTAAGACGTTCAAGCTAGTTATCGTATAGAAGATTTAGCCAGTTTTCTTAAGTCTAACGCTAGCCAATCAACCAAACAATCAATAACAATTCAACAACTAGGTTTCATTAGATCTAAGCAAACACTAATAAATCTAAGCTAGCATGTTAAAGTAAAGAAAATATAAACAATCAATCAAACAACACATAAACATATTGAATGATTAAAAGAAAGACTTATCTTTAATTGAACATGAAAGAAAAGAGGGCTTGAAAACCCTAAACTAGTTGTGAAATTCGTCTAGGGTTTGTTGCTAAAAAGTTCCACATCTAATGAGTGAAAAATCGAAAAATATATATAGATATACAAGTCTGACGTCGTCAGGTTATAGCTTCTGACGCCATCAGGTCGCCGTGTCTTAGGGTTTCGTATTGCCCAAGAGATCTCTGACGCCGTCCCGTTGTAGGGGTTCCGTCTCGTGTAAGCCTAAAACGAGACGGCCTTGCTTCAAATGCACCTGACTTCTGATGAGGCAAAAAGTGTTACACTTTTAGGGGGTCATTTAAGCCCTAAGTCATGATTTTTTGATCAAATATTGCCTCAAATCATTCCTTTTGTCATTTTAGGTACTTTAGAGAAGAAATTGGAAAAAGGAAGCATTTTGGACGTTTTTGGAGCAAAAAGTGAAGAAAATAGCAAAGTCTCCAAATCAAGCTGGAAATAGTACCTGACGGCGTCAAGAATTGCATGTGACGGCGTCACGTTATGGCAAAGAGGTAGATAAAAATGTTACACGAGACGCGCCAGAATGTTTTTGGGAGTTAAAGAGTGACGGCGTCACGCTTTGGGAAGCCAAGGCCGTCAAGAGCAAAATTGCACGTGACGGCCAAGAGAAGATTTGTACGTGATGGCTTCAGATCTGGATCTAGGCAATCCGAGGATACCTTTGGCGGCGAGTTGACGGCGTCAGGATTACAACGTGACGCCGTCAGACTAAAAAATCTATATATAGTTTTCTAGTTTTCATTCATTAGGAGGAGAATTTTAGAGAGACTTTTGGGAGAACTTTGGGAAAAACCCTAGGTTGAATTTTACAGGGTTTTTCACCCTTCTATCATCCATGTTTCAATAAAGATAAGTCTTCCAATAATCATTCAATATGTCTATGTGTTGTTTGATTCTATCTTATGTTTGTCTTTACTTTAACATGCTAGGCTAGGTTTTCTTTATGTTTGCTTAGATGTAATGAAACCTAGCTATTGATTATTGGTTGGTTGTTTGTTATTAATTGTTATGGATGAATGATATCGATGTTAAGCTTAAGAAAACTGGCAGACTTCCAATTGGTAACATGCTTGAACGTCTTAAGAAACATGAATCGGATGTGTACTACCATTATTTGGTTATATTTAATGCATGAGTAACTACTAAGGAGGCCATGTTAGGAGTTAGTTGTCGGCTCGACATAGGAAGAGGTAGAAGCTTATAGAGTTAGGGAAGATCGTACACAGCCCTACTAATGGTATTAAGGAATATAACCCGTCATCCACGCAATTGTAACAAACTAATCAAATAATGAAAGATAGCTAGGGAGTAGTGAAATCTAAGTAAACACGTTTCTCTCATTATTTTTTTTCTCCACATTTTATTTTCTTGTTATTTTAATTTTATTGCATATGTAGTTAATTGGGTTAGTTGACTAGCAACTAATTCCGCCCACTCCTCCAATATCCGAGATTTTTACTTGCTTTCCATAAAACCATAAAAATACAAAAAGAATCATCCCTCACCTCTAGACCTAGTTTAATTAAGTTTTGATCCTCACGACATTATTCCCTGTGGAGAACGATCAATCCCCCGTACTTGCCACTACACTATACTACATCAGTCAGGTACACTGCCTGGTGGGGATTGCAAGCTTCTCGAGATCCATCGAGAGGTAAAACCTTTTGCAAGGTTGCAAAACCACGCATCAAGTTTTTGGCGCCTCTGTCGGGGAATAGTTATTGTTTATGTTGAAATTTATTTTTATTGGGTCTACTTACTAGATTCCTTTCTAGTAAGATTTTTTATTTTATTTTTATAGGTTCTCTTTAGAGTATCTTTTTCTTTGTGCCTTTGTTAGTAAATTAAGTTCATTGACTGTTCCATTTGCCATTATGGAGAACGCGAATCCACCAAACCCGACACTAGAGTTTTACATGAGAAAATATAATTATACTAATTTGGATATATCAAGATGGATTGAAATGAGGAGGACATGATCTCACATTGATTTTAGTGAATACCTTGAGAAAAGAGACCAAGCGCATAACACTTTTGAAAAAATCACCTTAGGAGCTCTATCAAACCCTCAAAATACCTCATTTAGTGAAACCTATGCACCATATGAACCTTCACCTAGGATAGTTTCTTATGAATCCGACCGATATTGTGTGATGGCTAATGTCAAACCACCTAGGTGTATGCTTGGATTAGATTTCACTAACACATATGATGAACATGAGGAATCCTTTAGGCGAAAAGAACATAGCAATCAAGTTATTGAAAATGATTCTTATGAATCAGACCAAGAATTTAAGATGAATAGAAAAGGATTTGAGATACCTAGGTGCATGTTGGGGATTGACTTCAGTAAAATACATAATAAGCACATAGGTGATCTAGATGTGATGGAGGATAAGGCGAAAAATCCAAGTCCATAAAGTACTCCACAAGTCCCACCATCATTTGAGGCATACACACCGCCCGTGACTTACCCGGAAGAAGTAGAAGAGACTATAGGAACCCCAATAGAGGTAGAGCCCTTGGACCAAACAAAACTAGAGGATGTAGGTTTGAATACTTGTAATGATAACCTTACTCCTAGTTCTAAGGAAGTTCCTAGTTTTGATGAACCGGAGCCTCAACCAAATCCGTTACCTAATCTTCCATCCTTGGATGAAAGTTTAGGAATTGAAAAAGGTCCCGATCCACCCATCAAACCATATAGTCCGGGTAGTCTTGGGATAAAGGTAGTAGACTCTAAGCCTTGTGTAGTAGAAGCTGACATAGGAGTGAACCATGACCTTACATACTTACATCACCCATTCATGATTGATCACAAGAAACATTATGGGTTTAAACCGGGTTTATTAGGTCAAGATGGATTCCCAACTAGGAGTCTCTCAAAGTTGATAGAAAATGATCCCTTTTTAGGGGAAAACTTTAACTCACCTATCGACTAAAGTGAACTAGGTAAGGTTATGATGAAAGGAGCATACCCCTTTTAGCATATAATTCATCCACCACTCTTTCCTCACGAGGCATACTTCCACCGAGATAGTGTGTATCGCTACTTTCACCCGCACTTAATCCTAAGTGTAGGGAAAATCTCCCCTATTTCTGTTAAATAAGGGTAGAGTCAAGCTCGTGACTCGAACAAAAACAAACGCTTTTTGGGAGGAAACCCAAGCTTTATTTGTTTGTTTGATTTTATTTGTTTCCGTATGCATGTTTTATTTTTATTGTTTGTGGCTCACGTTTCAAAATAAATTATGAAAATGCTTTATTTTGTTGTTTAACTTCGTCTTAACTTCATATAAAGGTATTTTGCAAAAGATAAGTGTAAGGGAAATCTAAATTTGTTTCTTAAGAACGAAATTGAACATGAATCACAATAATATTAAATGAATGTGCATATTAGTATTTGTTTGAGTCAAATGCTTGTATTGAGTCATAATGATGTTTTGCAGGATTTTCAGGAATTAAGGCATGAGTTTTTCCAGAAATTTTCCGGAAACTTAACATAAGATTTCTGTCAGAGCACTCTGACGGCGTCAGGGTTATAACCTGACGGCGTCAAGTGTCAAATTCTGAAAAATTTTGCAAGTTTTGTTTTTCTGCCGGAATCATAAAGTTTTTGTTAATTCTTTAGTTTTATAAACTCCAGAAAATCTGCAAATATTCATTCCACAAGCATTATATCTTTATTTGCTTTCTAGGATTTTAGTATATATAGAGTTTGCCGACAATTTTATGCGAGGTTTGCTATGATTCTTTTTTCAGGTTTAACAGGTTATATTGGACAAGAAGATGATTTATATTTTTGGAGGGAAGCTTTCAACGTTCATTTTCTTGGAGGAGGATCTAACCATGTTATCACATTATCCCCACCGAACGAATCAGTGGAGTATTTGTTTCATACTTTTACCTTCGTTACTTTTACATCATTTTTATTGAACATTGGGGACAATGTTCAGCTTAAGTGTAAGGGGAGGGTAAATGATGATACCTTAAAGAATACAATTACACTTGATGTTTGTTTGTTCAATAGTAGGCGTGTAATAAAACTAAGAGAAATACATGTTAGGGCAATTTTAGCGCCAAATTTAAATTTTTTTACAACATTTAGGAGTGAAGCTTTGGTCTTAATAAGCGTCTCATGGATAGGAGTTGTATGACTAGCACAAAAACCGTACCACTCAAAAAATTTCCACCCCAAATATGTGAGGTTCGCCCCTAGATTTGTTAGGAAAAGATGCTTGTGAGTGTACCGGTAGTATTTAGATTCTAGAACTTGTGATAGTGATGCATCCCGAGACCACATGTGAGACTACATTCGTGTAGTAGGATTTACTACATGATAAGAGGCATTAGGATAACCCTTGTGTTTAAACCCGTATCATAATTACTTGACCAATAAAGTCAATATACTTGACTAATAAAGTCAATTAATTTTTCCCACACCTTTGCGTTGTACTCATTTTTAGTACACGATACCCCTAGTACACCCCTCCGAGCCTATCTTTTTCTTTTCTAACTTTAAGAATTTTACTTAAAGGTAGAATTTGTTTACAATCCACCCCAAATGTACACCCAAATCGCCTTAGCCTTCCGTGTATGCACTCATCTTTAGTGCATTATTGTTATTTGTTTAAACCCATAGTTAATTGTCTAATTGATTACATGGTTGCTAAGCCGAGTCATATCTTGTACATATTGTTTTGTTACGATTGGGACTTATGGGTAAAGTACTATTGTTATGGAGTATTGGGGAAGACGTCAATTATTACCCCCATATGTGGATTAATATTTAAAAAGTACTCCAAGTATTTTGATTATCTTGATTCGAGTGAGTAGAATAGTTGATTGTAAAGTATGTAAAAGTTCAAGTGTAAGGGGAATGTAAATCCCCTATGATGTATTATTTTGGATGGTAGGGTAAGAGTGTATGAAAAAAAAATAGAAAAAAATAGAAAAAAAAAAGAAAAAAAAAAACATACGGACTACCATCCCGTTTCTTTTTATGTTTAGTTTATGATAGCTTAAGTCGAGTCGAGTCTTTGCTTAGCAACGCCACATTGTACATGTAGTTGACCAATATGATTAACTCGCCACCAGTAAAGATTGCCTTTATCCAACAAAACCGTGTTTATCATATCCCTACACCTCACGTTATAACCCTTTAAAAAGACCTCTTTAATAGTTTATCCTAGGTGCTTACGCCAAGTGGTGGAGGTTTGATCCTTTCCCATGCCTATGGTAATCTATTTGCTATGACAGGTAGTGAGAGATATTTTCCATTTTCATTTGTGATATATACTTTTATTACACCCGAGAGATGTGAGTATCTAAACACTATTTGTGAGGTGCTAGTGCATAATTTCTGTGGAAAACTAGAAGGGGGGGTTGAATAGTTTTCCCCTATTTTTGATTTTATAAAAACTTGGTTTCGAAATGTTGATTAGAATTTATTCAATTGTTTGTTTGAAAAACCTTCAATTAGAGTTTAGTATGAAAGCAACATATAATCAATATGATCAATTATATATGTGAGCTTTGGTCGATCTTTATGTGAATACGTTTTCCTTTTAAATCTTAAAACTTTTTGTATCAAATTATCTATCAAGTTAAACTTAATATGAGAAGTGTGAATGATAATCTATTTGAGCATATCATATAATTAAACACACAATCACAATATTAACTTCTATGAACAACACAATCAATCATCACAACTATATAAGCAACAACTAAGACATATAGGCAAGCGTAGATGTAAAGCAATAAATGCAAGAATAAATGAAAAGAGATAAGAGAAAGGAAATGCAAATCGTACATGATGATTTATAGTGGTTCGGCTACAAGGACACCTTCCTTGCCCTACTCCACTCCCCGAGTCACCTACTCGAGAGTTTTCTTCACTACTCAACAAGCTCCCTTTTGGCGGAGAAAACCGTACACAACTTTTGCTTATACCAATTTACGATACTAAGCTAAATGTCGAGTTCTAATAGTAGCTAGAACCAATCTCACAACACGACTTCGATCACTGCACAACTTCTACACGACTTCACGACTTCACGACTACATCACAACTTCTTCTATACTCCACTACTTATTCACACACCTTCTTCTTCACAACTACATGACTTCTCCACACTACTACTTCTTCCCACAACTTCTTACTCACTCATTGACTCACTACTAAGTAAGATCATCTTGATCTACTTATTACATATACATAACTAACAACTTCACATAAACACTAACTAGACTCTAATACATCTTTGGCTTTATGATAGGGAGGATTCTTCTCTTGCACTTTGAGTGATGAGGGATTGAATCACTTGAAACAAAGAATAATAAACTTATGATCAAAGGATTTAGAAGTGTGTTTGGAAAGGATTGGGACTCAAAATTTTCATGCAAAAGGTGGTAAAAATACCAGGTTTGAGGTGGTAATTATAGGGAAAATTTTCTGACAGAATCTGACATGGGAGCGTGACCGGCCCCTTTAATTGTGTGCCGCCCCCCTTAAAATTAAGGGGCCCGCCTCTTATAATTAAGGGGGCCGCCCAGACGAAAATGGCAGTTTTCTTGTCTTTTTCTCGGGAAAGTTTATTTGGTGAAAAACTAACTGATTTTGGTTAAAAATTTGAATTCATATATTTATTATGAATTAAACATTTTCCTTTAATTACCAAAAGTGTTTTTCTAAATATATAACGAGTTTATTTAATTTTATAAACTTTGTATTATTTAAATAAACATCCCTTTGATCATAAAATGTATTAGATATTTGTTTGTACATACCTTAAGTGATTGTTGAAGCATACTTGAGACGTTGAGATGTCGAGGCTTGTTGACGTATGAATGCATAGATGAATTGTGATCACAGGTAACTTAAGCACTTTACGTTATATGTTGTAACTTACATCTTTGTCATCATCAAAACATGAAGAGGATGTTTAGATTAAATATCGTAATATTCATGCCAACAATCTCCCCCTTTTTGATGATGACAAACTATGTAAACTATAACTCATAGTAAAATGTATAAGTTACCTGTTTACACTTATTCTCCCCCTTTTGTCGAAGCAAAAAGGTGGACTCTTAGACGAGACTTCTACTACGCTTGAACTCTTGAGATAGAATGTATAAGGCGAGCTTGCATCATCGTAAGTGAAGCCTTGATCCTATCAACCTCAATGCTCCCCCTTGGTGTATGCTCAAAACTTGTTTTGGCTACCAAAGAATCGAGCGATGAAGTAATCCTTCAAAACAAAGTTAGTAGACAAATGCACATATATATAATGATGATGATAGATATATGCATGACTCTAATAGGGGAACAATATATGGATGTATTAGGTATATGCACTAAAAGTATGACACATGCAATTATTGTTTTAAAAACAACAACCTAAATCCAAAAAAAATTTACCAAGACCAATGCTTAAGACATGACAAAGATTAGAACCTAATGCAAAGATTCGACCGACATATTTTGGCGAAAGATGCCAAAAAAATATATATATACTCTAAAAGAGTTAAAGAAAAAATGAAGATGATAATGATACGTTCTTTTTTTTTAAAAAAAAAACATAGGAAAATGAGGAGGGATGAGCGTGAATGTTAAAGGAAGGTGATGACAAAGGGTTGACAATTATGGTTTAGATTAATATATCGTTTGACAAGGGTGGATGATAGGGAATCATGGGATTTTTAGGTGTTTTGTTGGTTGACGACCGAAGGTGGATATGTGAAATGAGGTGGTAATGACTCGACAACACTTGAAGCTTGGATTTCTTCATTGTGTTCTTCACTTGCTAGAAAGTGGAAATGACGCATTTCGTAATGAAATTCACTTGGATGAGGTGGTGATAACTTGACAACACTTGAAGCTTGGATTTCTTCATTGTGTTCTTCACTTGCTAGAAAGTGGAAATGACGCATTTCGTAATGAAATTCACTTGGATGAGGTGGTGATAACTTGACAACACTCGAAGCTTGGATATCTTCTTTGTGTTCTTCACTTGCTAGAAAGTGGAAAGGACGCATTTCATAAAGAAATTCACTTGACTTTCAGGGATTTAAGTTTTGGTGGTGATGACGCACTTAGTAGAATGTAGGGAACGGTTACATGGTTGAATCTTCTTGTGAAGATGGGAAATGAGGATCAAGTGGATATGACTAGGTGGAAGCGAAAGAGTGATGTTCAAGGAAGGAATTTCTTAGGTAGGAGGTGGTGGTGATCCTTTTGGTGGTGGAGACAATTGTGAGTTGATATATCCATTGATGGATGGAGTGGTGTCGTCTTCATTAGTAAGGTCAATGAAGAGTTGTTTTGGCGGTATGATGACAAGTTTTTGCTGGAGATGGTGGTTCTTGGTGGGGGTGACAAGTGGGTGTTGATATAGTCATTGATTGATGATGATGATGGTATGGAGGAGGTAGAGGTTCCTTGAGTTGATGGTGTTTTGGATGGTGCATTGGGAGCACTAGGAGATGAACATTGAGGTGGTGGTGATGGAGTGTTGGTGTTATCTTGTGTTAAATCAATGAGGAGTGGTTTAGGAGGTATGATATTGATTCTTGGTTTCTTTGAGGGCATGGAAATGGTGGATGACTCGAGATTGGTAGTACAAAGGATGACTCGGTTTTGGGTGTGAGGTAGAAGGATATATGTGAGTGAGTGTGATTTCCCTTCCCATTAAATTCATGCTCATCCGGACATAGAGTGTGACACAAATAAAGACAAACCAACATAAAAACGATAATCATGACAATGACACGAAAGATGAAGGATAGCATATAAGGAGGTTTTCCTAAAGGTGGACGGAAGGTGTTTGACATCTATATAATAATAGAGTCATGACTCAAGAAATAGACATGAACAATGAGTGACATTTTAATTTGCATTTTGCTAATTAAAAATACTTAAACATTTCGGATGAAATATTTAAGTTGTCACATCAACTTAGAGAGATATTAGATTACAATCTAACTATCTCTTGACAAAGGAGTGGATTGTTTGGAAGGAAACAAGATGATGAATAAGGAAGTAAGTATGCATGGAGACTCTAGGACACTTAAAGACAGTTTTGAGACTAATATGACCTATCGGATTGTGACACTAAGGTTCTCATGAAATAGGGTGTAGGATCTAAAGGCAAGAGATATATATCTAGATGAATGAGACATATAGAGTCAAGCATGTAAAGGCATACAATCAAATCACATAGGAGCAAATAAACATCTAGAAACAACATATATGCGATATGCCATAAATCTAGGAATGAAAGCATCTAATGAGAAGCAAAGTTCATAAAAGTAAGCTTAGCGTTTGGTACATTTAGGAATAGCAATTTAATCAATTTGGAGAATGAGTATGAGACTATTACTAGTGGTGCTCAATTAAGGCTAAACACGACCATTTTTTCGGGTTACACACACCCAACTTCTCACATAGAAGCAGTTCAACCGTTAGGTTAAATTGAGTTTCTAGACAATAGGTTCTCCAGTAGTCATTCTCTCTTTAGAATAAATTAAATTCCTAAATTTACCTATCAAAGAGTATCAAATATGAAGTTTGCTTGGTTCACTAAAGCTTGGCTTAATGTGACTCAAATGTCATGTTTTTATGAAGGTAAATCTAGATGACATATTTTATTCATGATCCCAATAGAGACGTGTTGAATGTTTAGATAAGAGTAAACAAAAAGTTTTAATCTTTTGTTCATGATTTACCGGTTGTTTGGTTTTGATGGCATATTACTTGATTTAATAAATGTGCTAGACTTAAGAGTGCACCTTAGCATCTCTTGTGAAATGAATCTCGTTAACATTCTTTATCTTAAATGAGTTTGTGATTCTCAAATGATATCAAAACTAGACATTAATATATTTTTAAACAAATATTATTTTCTATGATTTTTGCCAATGTTATATATCCTACTTTAACTAGTATTTGAAAAAAATAAATTTTACTTCTTTATGGATTGTGACAAGTTATTTTTTTTAATTCTAATAACTTATATTATTTCAAAAAGGAAAGTGTAGTGCATTATCTTGCCAATGTTAGGTTTTTCATATGAGTAATGCTATAATCACATAAAGTTTACAAAACAAAATCAACAAAATAATGTGTCATGTAATTATATGTTATTCTCACTCTTATTTCTAAAACCCTCTCATATTTTAAGCCAATAATCATTGAGATATACTGTATCATTTTGTGAATTTTGTTTGGTAAACTTTATGTGATTCTAGCATTTCTCTTTTCATATACATGCTAATAGTATTTGACCATGTTCGTATTTTTTAAAGTTTTAAATCGGCGAGGAAAGCTTACCATGTGTATTTTTTTTGTGTTGACCGATTGATTAAGCACTTAGACTCGGGCAATGAATGAGAGTACGAAACATCTGATTTTCCTTTATTTATTTTTTACGTAGCCTCCACACCGTAGAGGTCACAATGACTCTACGCCGTAGAGACTAACTAGTTTCTACGTCGTAGACAGTACGGCTACCAAAACCCTGCATTTTTTCACTTTTTCAAAAAAAACTAAACTTTTTCAATATTTCACACCTATAAAACTTGAATACTAACTTCATTTGACACAACTGATATGTACAAATACATAAATTCCTTTCAAACACTCGGAAGTGATATTACACAAACTGAAAATCTGATTAACAAACACTTTAATTATTCAAAAGGCTCGACTTTACATGACACTTGGAGTGTTTAACTTTCACTAATACGATTCTCAAAACTTGCCCGCCTTCTAAACTATCAAGGACGAGTAACCTGTTAAATGTACGTATAATTATTAATGTGTGAATGTCTAGTATCGAACCCGAGACCTCGGGATTGCACACAATACAAACGAGAGTCAAAGAATAATTAATATTAATTGTTAGTTATATTTATTAATAACACAAGTTCAAGGATTAATGATCGTTAGTTATTAAATGTATGGACTAATTATCGTTAAAAGGAAACGGGATGGACTAGAATGTAATTTGGATAGCAAGAAGGATCCGGAACTCCCTTGTGGGGTGATGGCCGGTCGAACAAGGATCAAAGGGGAAACCCTTTGCCCTAACTTGCTCCCCAAGATTACATATCCTATATAAGCAAACCTTATGGTCATTTGTTTCCAACTTTTGTGCACACACAATACCCTAAGCTTTTCTTTTCCCTTCTTTTCTTCTTGGCCGATCGGCACAACAACCCCATAGGGTTTTGGGTCAAAAATTTTGTAAACAAAATTTTCCTTGTGTTTAATCTTGCAATTAATTTGATTCGGTATTAGTTTGTGTGTACAAGAACGAGGTAACAACTCACTATAGTTGTTATCAAGGAATCGATCAATAAAACGGTAAGGGATTGATCATTGATTCATAAACCCTAATTAGGGTTCATACTTTAATTCAAGATTTGCTTATTTGATTCTTGTTCGGGCTAGAATCACCAAGGTACGTTCCGATTTATGTTTTAGTATTCTTTACATGTTATGATCCTTGCTTCCGCGTATTATGTGTACTTTGATTGTTCAATTCTAACAGTGGCATCACAGCCATGTATAACATGTAATTGCCTACTAAAACAAATTAAAAATCGGATCTTTATGTGTTTTAGATACATGTTTGATCTAGGGTTTTTCTTTTTCAAAATTTTCTTTAAAAATTTTCGAAACCCTAACCCTAATTTTAGGGGGGGTCGATTTTTTCCATGGAACCCTAATTAGGGTTTTGTGGTTTAATTGATTATATGATTATCACTAGAAACCCTAGGTCTTTAATCGGTTATTTGACCTATATGCTAATTGTTATGCTAGATCCGTGACGAAACATGCATGTTAGTCATGGATCAAGTTTGTTTGTTTATTTGTCACATGTATAAGATAGATCTAATATTGGGGAAGACCTCAATAATAATTATTAAAATTAATTTACGTGCTATGTGGTGTGTATATTAGCTTTGGCCTACGCAATTGATTCGTCAATGTATGTGGCTCCACCTCCATTAAGAGGGGAAGGCCTTAGTTGATTGCATGCATAATTACACCTAGAATTAATTTTGTTAGGATCTTTTCTTAACAAGGATTGCATGTGGCTACTTGTTTCACCTTTGTTATTATTAGTTGTTGATTTGTCTTGAATTACTTGTTTTTATTGTTTCTTAATTGTTTGACTTGATGTAAGCAATAAAAATGGTAATTTTCATAAAGAAAATAATACGGACTAATAATGGTGAAACCCTAAGTGATAAAGATTGAATCTTGCGGTGTCTTATGTGCCAACAACGGTTCGCTTCGCACGGTAATTCGCTCCAAGGCGAGACTAGCAAGATTCATACTTTGTTACATGTTTTAAGACTTAATCCAAAAACTTTGACTTGATTGATGATTTTATACAACATGGTTGTTAAAAGTAACTCCTTTAAGACCTAATTCAAAGTTGTGATAAGAAGGCTTAGAAAGAGCCTTAGAGTCTGCCTTGGTTATCACACTTATGAATATGTCTTAAACGTTTTTCTTTTAACTTCATCTTGTACAATATCATCTTAAGGTATTTTACCTCAAGTGAAACTTTTTGTATTAGTCTTATGAATTGGTAATAAAAAGGTTTTGAAAAACTTTATGCTATAAAGATGAGTGCATGAATCTTTATACATATTTTGATTATCACATCAAAATTGAATACCCTAAAATTTAAGTTACATGTCATCTATCTATAAGGAACACTTGAAATTCTAATTTAGTAAACGTGAGACCTAAGCTAAATTATTATGACAAGGTAAAATTATTTTAGTGCATGAGACCATAATGTAATTTTACATGTTTCTAAGGTAGATGACTTAATTAAGTTGTGCGTGAGACCTAGAACTTAAGGCATGTGATGGGATGAAACATGCTTACTTAGCAAATTGATGAATCAATTTGAGTAAATCCCATAATGATCTAGGAATTAGAAACCTTGTTTGCCAATTATTGTTCGACAAATTACCATCTTTTGTACTTTCACCACTAGCAGATCAACTGATGTGGTGGAACTATGTAAAGTTGGATCCTAGATCTTCAAGAGAATTAGTTGGTTATATGAATATAGCCTATGGGTATTATATTTTCTTGAAGATATTTATTATCGAAAATACTAATGTTTGAACTTTTATCTGTAGATATGGCTCAACCCGATAACCCATCTGTGATTTCTGCTTTCAAGAGCCATCTTGAAAGGGAAAAATTGACTGGCAAGAACTTCAATGATTGGTACCGTTCGCTTAGAATTGTCTTGAGGGCGACCGGTAAAATCAAATACTTGACCACTGATTCCGAAGCAGAGCCTGCTGCAACTGAAACAGATGCAGTTAAGGAAGCTTGGAGACTTGAGCATGATAAATACAATGAGGTTGCTTGTTTAATGCTCACTAGTATGAATGCTCAATTGCAAAAGAAGTACGAGTATTCGTATCCCAAGGATATGCTCAATGAACTTCGAAAGACCTATGAAAAGTCTCCTGCAGTTGAATTGTATGAGTCTCTTGACAAACTACATAGCTGCAAGCATGGTGATGGTAAACCAGTTGAAGATTTTGTGAATGAGATGAGAGAATACTTTGATCAACTTCACATAATTGGATTTGGTTACCCCGACAATGTGCAAGTGCACTTGATCAACAGGTCCCTTAACAAGGACTTTGCTGGTTTTGTGCAGAATTTCAACATGCATTGCTCGGGGAAGACAGTCTCAGAATTACTCGCATTGCTTGTTGATTATGAGAAAAGTCTACCAGCCAAGGTCAAGGCTCCTACCCCTCAAGTGTTGGCAATTCAAGGTGGGAGAATCCAGAAAAAATCGCATGTGAACAAAGGCATTGGGAAGGGTGGAAAAGGCAAGCAGGTCATGGCCTATCAACCACAGCCCAAGATGAATCAGCATCAGCCTAAGCAGAAGAAAGCAAATCCTCCAAACAAGAAGGATCAGGCATGTCACCATTGTCATGAAAAGGGCCATTGGATGCGCAATTGTCCACTATATATTCATGACTTGCGACAGAAGAAGCAAAAGAATGAAGCTGGTAACCCCAGCAATTCAGGTGCGTTCTTTATGATTGAATTATTCACTCTTACTCATAAATTAAATTCATGGGTATATGATACGGGATGTGGCATTCATATTTGCAATACATTGCAGGGGTTCAGAGTTGAGAGAAAGCTGGCCTATGGACAACAATTCTTGCACGTGGGTAACGGAGCACATGCAGAAGTTGAAGCTATAGGCGTTTTTAATTTAGTGTTGCCTTCGGGCGTTGAACTATCTTTAAATAATTGTCATTATGCACCGTCAATTGTTAGAGGTGTTATTTCATTTTCATGTTTGTTGAACCTTGGATTTCATCATACTGTTTCTAGCAATGGAATTTTTGTTTCTTATAATGGTGTTTTTTATTTTAATGCTATTGTTGTGAATGGTATTTTTGAAATTGATATGAATGATAATGATAATGCTTTCATTAAAAATAATTCAATGTATAACATCAATAATAAGAGAATCAAGAAAAGTCTGGATTCATCTTATTTTTGGCATTGTCGACTTGCTCACATTGGCAAGGCTCGCATGGAAAAGCTGCAACATGATGGGCTTTTAGAAAAGGTCAATGATGAATCATTTGATAAGTGTGAATCTTGTATTGCTGGGAAGATGACAAAGAAACCCTTTAAGAATAGGATTGAAAGGGCTTCTTATCTACTTGGTCTAATTCACACTGATGCGTGTGGACCACTTAGACATGTGTCAAGGAGAGGTGCTAGCTACTTCTTAACATTTACGGATGATTACAGCCGTTATGGTTATGTTTATTTACTTAAACATAAGTATGAGGTGTTTGAAACATTCAAAATGTTTAAAGCAGAAGTAGAGTTGCAACTTGGAAAGAAGATTAAAGCTCTTCGATCCGATAGGGGTGGTGAATACCTGAGTCAAGAGTTTATAGATTACTTAGCTAAGGAGGGAATTGTCCAACACCTTACTTCTCCATAT
>JARVZY010003809.1:0-23500 GCA_030686995.1 Artemisia argyi
CGAAAATAAAAAAAATACAACACATACTACTAATATGAAGATTAAACAATTTATTCGCTATCGTCACCATCGAGACGTTGGTATTTCTTGGTTATTCTTGCTTGTCTCCTGCGAATGATTTCGGCTTTCACCGGGTCAGTAACCAAGCTGGCATCTAGCATGAGCATCTGCATTTCCAACACCCTTGCTTCCTTCTCCAACGCCTTTTCTTCCCTCTTCATCCTCGCCTCGTAACAAGCCGTTTGAGCGTCTTTTGCTTGCGTATACTTTTCGGATAATTGTCCCGAAAAAGTACTCGTTTGACTCCCACCGGAGCTCGTCGCGTTCGACGTTTATGTCGACTTTTGTTTCTTTCCAGCTGGTTTATTGTTTCTTTCGGGATGAGGTCGTTTGTCCGGGCCTAATATATCCTCGAGACATGAAAATGTCTATTGGTTCCTCGGCATCCCATTTTGGGTAATTTTTCAAGATCTCCCAAACATGCTCATACGTGAAACCTCTCGAACCAAAGCGTTCTTCAAAGTTCTCCTTGGCATTGTTGATATGATCGTGCTCATTTTCACCACTTCGACGCTTGATATGCATATAAATAGCGTTGAATTTTTGGCAGTCGCCGTTAAGCCTCGTCCATTTACTGGTTAGCATATTCTTGGTACGAGGGTCCTCCAAAGTTTGCTCGTTGAACGCCTCAGTAATTTCGTTCCAAAAGAAGTCGGCGTCTTTGTCATTGCCCAGATTTTTGTCTTGGGAAATTCATATCCTTTGTCATTTACCTGCTACTTCCAAGTCATCATCATCGTCGACGTTTAGATGTACGACTCTTTTTACTTTTTTGGCCTTAGTTTTTTTGCCTTTACCTTTGGCCGGTGACCGTGCTTTTGGTACTTTAAACTGTGGATCGGTTGGTTGTGATTTGAATGCTTGTTGTGGTTCGACTTGGGGTTGTGATTGATGAGTAGGAAACGAGGAAGGTTGAAACGGGTTATAAAATTGTGGTGCCAACATTCGTTGAAAATGAGTTGCGAATCCTTGTTAAAACGCAAGTTGTTGGTTAGCATAAACCTCCACCGGATTGAATGGTTGTGAACCATATGGCGATGAAGAATGTGGGGAATTTTGCGACGAGGGAGTAGAAGAGTTTGACGATCCCCCGAATTGTAGTTGGTTTGAAGTTAGGAGGTTCGTGAAATAGCTTCCTTCGTTCGGGTTTTGAGACATTTTTTTGGTCGAACTGGAGTTGAGATATAGAAGTTTTTATTTTTTGGTTGAATGGTAGTGAGAAAGTTGTGTGTAAATGATTTGGTATTTATAGAGTTTGTTAAGGTTTAAAAAAAATACTGTTTATAATAAACGGTAATATAACCATTTGAAAACGTTTGCAACGTTCCCTTTTCAGTTTTGCAACGTTCCTTTTTGTTAGATAATTTCCTCGTCGTGCAGACGAGTACCTCCCTAGTGGCGAAGGACGGCAGGGGGGGGGGTGTCGCAACGAGCTGTGGCGAGGGAAGGCTATTATCCACGTACGAGTGGCGAGCTGCAGCAACGAACGACACCTTCCCCTCTAAGTAGTCAGACTAACAAAAAGTACAAAGCCTAATAAAACTAGTGGTAGCTTACACCAGTGTTACACATAATGTACTATATTAATAAAAAAAAACGATACGTGTCAAAATTTAATAAAGTCACATAATCGTCTAGTCGCATTGCTCTATATTAGGAAGTTGACTTTTTTGAGTTAAAAAGTGGACCACCTTTTTGATTTGAGACAATTTCATTTTTGCCTTGAAACCAAAAGCATGGTTAAATAAATGAGATATGCTACAATCATATATTTTTTACAAAACAAAATTCAAAAATTGATGAGTATGTGGTCACCTCTCTTACTTTTATAATTATCTCATATGTGAAACCAATAATCATTATGACACCTTATTTTGTGGAATTTGTTTTTGTAAAATTTATTTGGTTTTGGAATATCTCTAAAAAAAACTCCTTAAAAAAATTTGACTTCTAAAAATGTCCCTGTGCGACTTGTGCGACCCAATTAAAAAATTGTCACATGTCCCCTAAAGCTGTGTTCTTAAGTTTGTTTTTGGGAAGAAAGGAAATGATTGAGGAAGGAAGATAGTCAAAGTTGTATTCTTGAGTTTTTTTTAGGAAGAAAATTGAGAAGTAAGGAAGTGATTGAGGAAGGAAAGTGTGAGTGTTTTTTGGGAGAAAGATGGTCCGCCCACTTTTGGGAAGAACAGGGAAGAAAATAAGTGATCTCAAATCACTTCTCTTCTTTTAATGAAAAACCTAAGAACACAGCGTAAAAAAATATTCAAGTACATGTTGTATAAGTAATGTGTAAGCTAGTATTGTACTTAATTTCCTGTGTTACTTTTTTTTTGTCTTTTTGTGAACAAAATCAAACAAAAAAATTAATCAAACAATCAAAATCATTCATCACCACCACCATTACCTCCCACCACCACTGCCAACCACCTACCACAACCATCACCACCACTCATCACCACCGCCCATCACCGCTGCCCACCACCATCCACCATCATGGTGGTGGGCGGTGGGCGATGATGGTGATGGTGGTTTTAGTTGGTGGACGGTGGTTGGAGGTGGTGGTTTTAGTAGGTGGTAGTGATGGTGGACGGTGGTGATGGTGGATTTTGATTATTTAATTATTTTTTTGGTTGACTTTTGTCACAAATGAAAAAAAGAAAAAAAATGTCGCACAATTTTTTAATCGTCAGTCGAATAATAAATTAAATACATTTGTTACACAATATGTACTTGAAGATTCAGTTAGTGGATATTTATCAAATTTTTAATGGAGTCGCACAATCGCAATGATGCAAATTGAGAGTTACTTTTTTTAGATTTTACTTTGATCAACTTTTCAGTTTTGGAGCAATTATGGAATTGGCTCCTTGACTTTGTGCTATTTAGAGAATTTCCTCTGATGAAAATTACACTACTTTACAAATTTAGTCATGCTTCCTTGTTTCTAATCATTCCAAAAAAACACATTCTTGCTCGAACCCACCACCTATAAATATATACATTTGCAACCTTAAATTCAAACCTAACTTGAAACACAAGCTTTTAAGATTCTACTTTCACTTTCATAAAACAGAAACATGATCGATCAGCCATGTTGAACACCATCAAACGCCAAATGGTAATTCAAAAAGCCCGACCCACGAGCCAACCTGCTTGTGACGTTTTTATAAACCATCGGAGTATAGACACAAAAAGATCAATCGCATCTTTGCTATACCACAACCTTATGATGTCAAGAATCCCATCATTTCTTGACGACAAGAATATGAAACCGGGAGATAAGCTTTTTGAACACATTGATAATGCAATAATGGGATGCAAGATTGGTGTAGCGGTATTTTCACCACGTTATTGTCAATCTTATTTTTGTCTTCATGAGCTTGCATTGATGATGGAGTTAGGGAAAAAAGTTATTCCAATATTTTGCGATGTGAAGCCTTCTGAACTTCACGTCTTGGATAACAAAATATACTCGCCTTCTGAGATCAAAAGATTCGGCTATGCAATTGAAGAGGCTAAGAACACTGTGGGACTCACATTCGACACAACCAAAGGGTATATTATTATTTAGTATATCACATTTCTTACAGTTCTTATATATATTTTTTAGTTGAACGTACTAACCGTATATATTTTGGAACAGGAATTGGTCGGACATGGTAATACATGCAACAGACTTGGTAAAAGAAAGCTTGATTGAGATCGAAAACAAAAAACAATCAAGCATACCCAGCAAAACTCTTGTACTGAACAAGACTTCGCGAGAACTGATGTTTCGCTACTATTTACAACAATTTGATTCATTTTATGATTGACAATAATAACCTATTATGGTTGGTAAATGTAAATTACGAGCGGGAATGCCCGCACGTTGCTGCGTAGTTTTTGTGTTAATTTTGTTATAATGTCTTTTGTTGTGATTGTGGATGCTGCTATAAATTGTTGTTTCCAATGGTCTTGTATGCTGGTGATTTTATAAGATATTGTGTTTATTCGGTTTGAGGTTTTGATTAGTATGGGGTTTTGTTTAGCTTTTGATTAGTACGAGGTTTTCGTTGTAGGTTGTGATTGTGTTTGTATGAAGTTTCGCAAGTATTCATATAGTCATAGGGTGTACTGTTTGGTGCCCGGAATTTTTTACCAAGTGTATGTGTGTGAATAGAGAAAGTCGTTGGTGGTTTTCGGTATTGTAATTTTTGTGTCAACTGATGTGGTGTTCTTGGGGAAGATTTTTAGCATGGTTAGTGCAGTTTTGTTTTGTTTTGTTGTTGTTTTTTTTTTTTTTTTTTTTTTTTTTTTTTTTTTATTTTTTATTTTTAATGGTGGCTGCGAATTTCGACCACGTTAATTTTAATGTATGTTTGACAAATGCATTAGTAAGTGTTTTATAAGTTAGTAAGTGTCTTCCATGCATATTTGTTGGGATGAAAGAGTTGATATATGTTAAAGATCTACTGTTATATTACTAATAAGAGACTATGACACTTGCATAAGTTAAATACATAGTTGATAACCTAAGTACATATTTTACAACAAGTTTTTTTTTGGTTACAAAAGATCTGGTGTGGTGGTAGGCCGGTGGTTTGCTACCAAAACCATGGCAGTGCGTCACAGATAGTTGGATGTGGGAGGCTAGTCATGTTTGTGTTTTTTTTCCCCACGTTTCCTTCATCCTGGAAAAGTGGCCTTTTCACTGGTCTGCCAATGACATCTTCCGGTAATGCAGCTTTTGTCGAAGATTTACGTGTACTGCATGTACCTGTTGGTGCATGGTGGTGTGTTCTCTGTTACTAAAAAATAATGTGTGTTTAAAACAGTGACGGAACCAGGGGGTGTCCCGGGGGTCCCGGGACACCCATGGATTTTTGTAGCATAGTGTTAATTTTGTTAAAAAAAACATCGATTTTTTTTAAATGCACCCGGTCCTTAAAACTTGTGTTTGCAGTATTGTTTAGTTTATTTTAAGTGCACCTGGTCGTTTTATGTCCTGGTTCCGTCCCTGGTTTAAAACTGTATATTTTTGCATTGTGTTGGCTTGTCCAAAATATCATTTACAATGAAATCAACGTTTCCTTTTCTTGATGTTTGATTAAAGTGAAATTGGAAAACGTGTTTTTTCCTGTAATTTTTTCCAATTCTTTTGGTATTTGATGAGGGTCTGGGTTATCAAGACTGGTAACTAAGTATAGCAGTCAATGCCAACAATATGGTCACCAGTTGGAGTGAAGAAGGTGATTTGTGTTGTTATTGCAGAGATGTCTGTAATGAATGCTTTAAAGTTGTACCTGTTTGCATTCACTGTGTATATAAGATTTTTTATGTATAGAAATAGTGTGTGCTAATGCAATGTACCTGTACGTGGGTTTTGGTTGAGCACCGTGTTCTGCACATTCAAGCATTCTAGTCTCCTCCGTCACTTCTCGTGGGCACGTAGTACAGGATCTGTAGAACCAATTTCTTGTTGTCGATGATTGTCCCTTCGCAACCCATTCAAATGGAAACTCTTATCATCAATGTTGAAGCAGACGTGTATGCTTCTGGGGTGGTAATATTTGAAATGTTAAGTGGATTGAGGGTGTTTGGCCAAATAAGCTATGATGATGTTGGTGGTACGGATATTGATAATGATAATCATTGTAATATGATACAACGCGTCCATCATTACTATCATGGAACCTGGACAAGTTAATCGACCCCAAAATCAGAGATCAAACTGATGATCGTTCCTTACATGCATTTGTAGAAACTGCATATGCATGCCTTAGTTTATAGATAAAGGAACGACGGTCTATGAATATGATCATCAAATAGATTGAGGAAGCGGCGTTGTACATTCAAGTGGTATTTCAATGACAAATGTTGATCATGCAAAGCATAACAGTGAATTCACCTACAACTTAGTACATTTGTTCTGGATTAATATTAGTGTTACCAAACTCGAATTGTGTTCATGGTTTAAACTTTGTTTAAAATATATGCGTTGTGTTTATATTGACAGAACCACCAAACTGCTACCTCTACCGCTACAATGGGATGCCACGGATATCAAAAGCTAGAAGATCTTCTAATCCCATTGAATGAGATCAACTTGTCCACATGTGACTTCGACAATAGTTCTCGGATTGGTGACGGTACGTGGCTTCGGCGTGGTCTACAAAGGACGACTCTCTGAAAGCTGGAAAAACCAAGAAGTTGCCATCAAACGTCTTAATAAGTCTGGCTACCAAGAAGTTGCCATCATTGGTTACTGTGATGAAGGCGATGAAATGATATTAATTTATGAGTATGCGATCAATGGTAGTCTTGATCATCATCTAGCTCCAAGACCGAAATAAGAGACGTCGCCTAACATGGGCACAGCTCCTGAAGATTTGCTTAGGGGCTGAAAAAGGACTTGACTATCTTCACTCGGGTCTTGGGGAGGACAACAAAGTTATAAATAGAGACGTTAAGAGTGGTAATATATTGTTGGGTGAGAATCTGGAAGCTAAGATTTGTGATTTTGGATTGTCAGCAACAAACTAAACTCTATACAAGTGCTGCGGGTACCAATTATTACATGGATCCTATTTACCATGAAAGTGGCATCCTCCGCACAGAGTCAGATATCTATTCATTTGGGGTGGTGATGTTTGAAATGTTGAGTGGTATGCCTGCTTGGCATCGAAGAAGATTAGGACAGGATAAGCCACAACCTCTGATATATCTGGTCAGATGCTACTATGATTTCGGAAAGGACTTGCTAATTGATCCACAAATAAAAGATCAAATTGATAATGATTCTTTTCATACGTTCATAGAAATCGCATATCAATGCATTAGTTTCAATTCAAAGGAACGCCCTACAATGGAAATGATCGCTGATAAGATTGAGGAAGCTCTGGATTTTCAAGTAAGTCATTTCAATTCATTTTTACAACGATTTTTTTGTACAAAAGGATCAAACTATCATGGATTATACAGCATGATTATTGTTTGCTTGTACCACAAAGAAACACTTCTTATCAAGGCAAATTTAAGACTCGCTTCCATACACTATATTGTTTTATCATGTCAACAAACTTTCCCAGCAACAAACCTTTTAGTTTAAGAACTTGATCCGAGAGACTTCATAGGTATTCAAATCGGTCAATATCTAATCGTTATATGATGATTAGAAATTTTTTTAAAATTTGTTTGATAATACGATTATAAACCTCTTGGTTTCTATATGCATCTTTAATTCCAACAATTGTACATCGTCATAGTATACCTGTGAACTAAGTATCCTGCTAAGTTCCGTTTTCTTGTGGCAGGTAGATAAGGAGGCCTCAAGCAAAGGCGATTGAGAGGTTTCCTATATATGTGTTCGGTTTTGGAGTGATTGTTCAGGGTAAGATTAGTTTCTTGTTGGATTTCATTTAATTATGTCATGAGATTAATTAGTAGTCACTCGAACCTTCTTAACTTTGTGTTCTTGCATGTTCAGGTTATCGGTCTTGTTCTATGGATTTTATGTTTAACCCATGCAATTTATCTGAGGTAGTGATACGCTTGTTGTAGCATCTATCATAAACAGATTTCATCTGTAGTTGAAAACTTTTGAAGCTCAAAGAACGAAGTATAGTATGTTGGTCTTTGCAACAAGATGTATAATTGTGTGTGGCAGAAAACTACTATACTGCTACTGATAAACACATTGTGTGCTTTTGTGACCTTTCTAAATTAGCTCCTTGGACAATTGGTGTAAGGCATCCAGAACCAGATCATACCGTACGTGCATAAGTGCATTCCTCTTATTTTTCATTCTTGACGCATCTTGGGGTTCCTCAGCATGTACACCATGACTCGGAAGGTCGTTTTTATGGTTTATTTTGGCAGCTCTTTTGGTGTTACGGATGTCTTTCTTTGTGTGTATGTAGGTTGGTCGTTTAGTGGTGCTTCGCGTCTTGTGTGGTATCTTGTCCACATTTCTATAGCATTTTATTTTTATAAAATTTACCGAGGTGTCACACAGTGATAGAGCCAGAAAATTGTGTCATAGAGGGCATTCGTATGACCAGGACAAATACGGGTTGAAACATGTAGTTCTTGAGAAGTGTCAAAAGTGGGTCGGATATGATTGACCCACAAACAACTTTTCATAATCTACAAACTCTTTGCATCTATTAAGATGTGTTATTTCTACAAACTCTTTGTTTCTTTATGCTTAATGGGCTATTTGAAAATAGTACACAATCCATTCAGGAATTTTGTGCATTTCTTTTTAACTTTTTGAAAACAGATATCCTAGTTATAAATGGGTGTCAAAAGAGGTGACCTACGCATGAGGGCACTTTTATAAATTCAACATATTTAATTTCTCATATTTTTATGCTAAAAATACATACTAAAACACTTCATGCACAACATTTATTGAGGACACGGCACCCCCACCCCATCTTACCAAGTGGCTCCGGTGTCACACGTTTACTCGGGAAAAAAAAAAAAAAAAAATCGACATGAATGTAATCTTGACTCTTCAGGTCGTCTTGATCCAATGAGATAATTTATATATCAAACAAATATCCATAAGAATATTTACCCCCACCAACTTTAACCAACCTTCTACAACAGCATTGTTGATGTGTTTTTAGGTAAGATTATTGGTGCATGTCCCGTTGCAAAGCATTTATCTAATATGAGTAACTAATTAAGACTCACATGTGACTTATCTTGTCATTTTTGGAAAAATATTTCAAAAACCAGGTACGACATATTTGATTGCAACTCAACCTTTTATCTATTTTTTAACAATGTGTCTTTAAGTACATGTTAACGTGTAATTTTTTATTAAATTGAAAATGTATATTAATTAAACTTAAAAATTATATGAAATTTTCAGTTAAATAAACTAAAACATCTCTTTATTATTCACTTGAACATGTGCTATCGGAGCACAGGTAAATAACCCTTTACTCCAACACTAAAATCAGTTTGTTCAAATGTTAAAACATAAGCAACCAAAGATACTTTCTTAATTGTGATCAGCTAGCTTTATCTCTTTTTGTCAAGTGTTAACCAAGCAAAAGGAGATTTGAAATCATTTCAAAGTGAATATTCTCTCCTAGCCACTTTTAAATAGTTTTTAGTTATGTTAGTTGTTCGATGATCAAAGGACATAAGATACTTAAATGCAATAGAATTGCTTTTGTAAATATATGGTCCATAAAAAGTGAAAAAAAAAATACAAAAAAATACAAAAAAACCTTTGGTGGTCACTAACTGCAAATTGGGATCTCCAAACACACTAAAAAAATTGTCATCTAATGACACATAAAAAGTATCACCAAAAGTAAATAAATAAAGAAATAAAGTCACCAAAAAAATTATTTGCTTTTTTCAGACTTATAAAAGTGCAGTAGGTAAAAATCTAGTTACCCTATAAAAAAAACTGTGAATACATATTTTTTTTTTGCTTTTGTGACACATTTTGTTTCTAAAAAATGTAATTAAATATTAAAATTTTAGTTTTTGTCCACACCTTTCAAAATATGTAACTAAAAGATTAGATTCAATAACACTTTTTGTGTTATTAGAATCTCTGTAGTGACAGAAATAACATTTTAAGGGGCATGATTAACCTTCCCATATACTATACATATATACAAATTTAGGGGGTATTACTACAGGTCTATAGTTATGTTGATAAGCTAAAGTGTTCTATGTTTATATGTTAACCAAAAGGTTTAAATCGGTGCTATACGTTGATAGAATAAAAGATGACATTCTATATAAGCTAATTAGATAGCCTATCTTGAGCCAAATAAATAACAGAATTCTATTTTGTAATAATAGACATCAATGTTTTAAAACCCGGTTTTTTTATCGACCCGGTTTAGTCGCCGGTTCACCGGGTCACCAGTTCAACCGGTTGAACGGATGGGTCAAACCGGTTCCATATTTATGTATATATATTTTTTATATTTAATATGTAGTGTTGCATGATCTTATGATTTGTCCAATTTTATTTCTACATTCGATTGAACTAATGAAAAAGATTAAAAACTCTACCGATAAACTTTGGTTTTATATTCTATAGCAAAGATTTGCAACAACAATCAACTTATAATTTTAAGTTATAACGGCCTACATTAAAACTAATATTAATCGGTGTTTCTAAGATAGTATATAGCTCTAATTTACTGTTTTATAAAATTTTAACTAACATTAGTACTCATCACTTTAACTTGTCAATTAAAATTAGAAAGGTTAATTTAAAATTAAAAAAAAAAAAAAAAAAAAAAAAAGATTTTTGATGAAAAGTCGTGGCCCGGCCGGGTTTATCAAACCGGTTCAACCCGGGTCAACAAAAAATCGGCGGTTCAATCCGAGTCTCAAACAAGCAAAAAACCGGTCACATCCAGCCCGAGCTCCAAACCGGTTCCCGGTTCAACCGGGTCAACCCGGGTTTTAAAACATCAACAGCCACACAATAAGCTCAAGCTTCAAAGAAAGCTAATTACATTTTTTTCTTATTTCACATTTGATAATAACACTTTATTCTATTCAAAGAAATTTATTAAAAATATTATCTATACTACATCATAATGTATTTAAGATTATTCTATAATTAAAAAGACTTAAAATTCAGATTTTTTTCTTGCTTATTATGGAAAGATTTCAAAATTAATTTGTTAGGAAGCAGGTTGGTTAGGAAGTTTGTTAGAAAACGGTTGGTTGTTCAAACTAAAATTATTTGGCTTAACCATCTCTAATATCTCTATTTATATAGCATGAAAACAACTAAACGTGTAACAAATAACATAAAATATAATCACAGGATACCCGCGGCCGCATTGCCGGTTACCGTTCTAGTTCTTCGTAAATTGATTAGTTGAACTACCTTTGATGAGGAGGATGTTGTCTACATCAAACTGAACTATTTCATTTTAAAAAAGTTTGGTGGTCCAGAATTGATCCATTCTACAATAAAGCCAAATCAAATCAACTATATTTTGCCGTCTCACTAATTTGAGCTAGAAAGTGGGAAAAAACAATAAACAAAGTTATAGAAATCGTGTTTTACTAGCTTCTCATTAACAAGTGGGAAGAAGATGTTTGTTGGAAATATTTACAATCACGCAAGCAAAAGATACAATTTCTTAAGCATTACGAGTAGTTTATATTACTAGTCAAAAAGGGACTACTATTAAACTACTAGTACAACAATGACATATTTTAAACTTCTAGAACTTTGGAAGAAAAGGCCATGGCTTGTGGTGCTAATTATTTTTTTTCTAATTTTTCACTTGTCATGCTTATGACTAGTTCAAACTTCAACTTGTTGAAACTCTTAGATTCGAATATGTACGATTTTCAATATATAGTGACAAGTTCTATTGAATATTTTTGTTTAAGATATATATTTTATTCTTAGTTTGAAACATGAATTAGTCTTTGACCATATATATGATCTAGAACTAAATTTCGACCTTAGGCTTCTTTTAATTTTTATACTAGTTTTTAGTGAAAAAAGCTAGTATGAATGCTTTAAACCAAACACGGGTCTTTCATATTTTAGCTTTTGTTGTTTAACTAACTAACCTGCCAATTTTTTTGGAAGTCAAAGTTTAGTTTAAAAAATTAAAGAAAAAAGAAAACATTTTGTGGCAATTATTCATCAAACATGAGTTGTCTTGTGCAAGATAGTTTGAAAGAAAAAGAAATAAACCCCAAATAATACTATTTTAAGATGTTATATCTAATGCGTAGCATCAAATCGTTTTCATTATTCAAATTAAGATTAACCCTTTCTAAAAATCGTATTACAAATTTATATAAAAGTAGTAAAATATGAAAATATATAGTTCTAGTAATTGTCATTTTGTGTAAATAAATTTGGATCGTTCGCCGTTCGGTCTCACTTCCTTCAAGTTGTTTCATGTCGTATTTGTTATTATTATTTTTTAGTTATACGGTTATTCGTGTATACCAAGATAATGTACTTTAACGTCAACGTTTATGTGTACATACTTAATTTTTAATTTTCTTTTATACATGTGTAATTGAAAATGTAAAAAGTTTATGCATTAAATTGTAACTAATTATTTAAATATTAACATATATTTTTATTTTTTTTATCAATAAAGTTATTTTAATCAAACAATATCAGTTATTTTGTCAATTTTTAAGAAAAACTAAATTTTAACTATTTCCTCTTTATATTAAGGGTGACAATCTTCGACACAACATGATAAATGATACGAACTCGACACGAAGTTAAACAGGTTTTCGTTAAGAATAAACATGTGGGGGTAAAAAACATGTCAACCCGTCTAACCTATTTAAAAAATGAGTCGCGTTTCGGTTGAGTAAGTATTAAACAAGTCAACCCGTTTAAGTATATAGGCGTCTAAAAATAAAATACACAGCTTGGATTTTGTGTTAGATTTTGGTTAAATGTATTTTGATACTACTTAATATGAGTGAATTATAATTATAACTCACATATCATTGAAATTATATATAGTTATCTAAATGCCATTTTTATTAATTTTTAGATCCTTATATCTGTTTTGCTTTTGAATTAGTTAAATCGACAAACAACCAATTATATTCGATGCTTGACTTATTTATTTAAACATATTAAACGGGTTACACGTGTTACGTAGGTTTGGGTTAGGGTTGAGTTTCTTGACACAATTAATAAATGGGTCGTGTTTGGGTAGAAGTTATAATAAACCTGCGAATCTGAATAGGTAAACTCGAATACGACTCGATTTTCACCCTACTTTATACGGAGTAAACATATATTTTACCCGACACACGTTTACATCTATTGATCTATAACCTTTCGTAAAAATCAAATGATAACGAGCAATTACGTGTCACTTTGATTAACTAATACGTAGGTTTGGTAAAAGTATTAAACAATGGGGTAGGTGCCTCGTCAAATGGAGTTGTTGGGTGATTGACTCCTAACACATGGAGACAGAAACACTTGTACTTTGTCAATCATGCACCTATATGATTAAATAAGAAAACAATATCTAAGTGATAAATCCGTATTAAAGTGATCAAAAACTTATTAGTACAAATTAAGTTTTTCTAGTTTATGGCCGGTTAAGATTGTAGTAACAACACGTGTCACGTTGGATTTGGATGGCCGGAGTTATTTCTTTAATCGTTGGCAGTAACGGAGCCAGAAATTTTATAGGGTAAATCTTGATAATTTTTAAAAACTATATTATAAATAGGTTCGTTAAGAAGAACAAATTATAAAAATAGCCTTATATTTCAGAAAAATATACTATAAACTTTTTCACTAGCCAAGCATGTATGAACTTTGCCCTTTTTTTTGTCTCCGCCACTGATTGTTGGATTTGCCGGAGCCCCGGATGGTTATGATTTTAAAGTCACTTTTGTTGTTAGGATGATTTGGTCCGTTATTACCGAACGTACATAACCGTATATAGTGATATTACAAAAATATAAATATTCATAAAGAAAAGTATAAATAATCGGGTCAAATATGATGTACTATGTATTCTTATACGAACTACTGTAATATCTTGAATAGTATTAACTATTAAGAATTATTGACAGAAAAATAATGCAACTAATTAATCAATACATTATTACAAATGATGACATATTATGATGTCAACAAAACATGTATCTCACAATCTAGATATTTCTGCTAGCTACTTGACACAATTAATTTATGAACAGTTGATAGCATCTTAAGTTTTATGACACGACAAGGTTTTAGGATTTCTCATGATATGAACGAATCCTGTTTTATCATATAAAATAGACCTTATTTTAATTTATGATCATAAAGATATTAATTTCATGCAACAATACAATTGACAAGACATAATTGGACTCATATAAGCCGTCAAGATTCTTGTTAAACAACTAATGTGAAATAACAAAGCTTAACGCGTTTCAAAAGTGATTTCCAAAGTATTGAATTATATACATAAAAGTTGTTCAAAGAAACAATATATAAAGAAGACATAATCATAAAGCATTCATACAAATATATGATATAAAAAAACACAAGTAGCACCTTTCCTAGCTTCTTCCAACTTCTACCAAAAAGGAACTAGTCAACTTCATATTCACTTTATATAAACCTAACTTATATCGTCACAAACATCATTACTCGATCGAAAAACATACTTTTGATCGATAAAAACTTTTGATCTTCAAAACTCTTAGATAAAATCCAAATGGGTAAATTCTTAAGTATTCTTTTTTGCATTTTGATATCGAACTCGATTTTAACTCTAGCTCAAGATTGTAACTCCTACACGTTCACTAGTAACGCGATATTTGCAACATGTGTTAGTTTACCAGTCCAAAATTCGCACCTTCATTGGAACTACCATCAGACTAATGGAACAGTCGATATGGCATATCGACACACTGGAGTAGCAGCAAATATGTGGGTTGCATGGGGTTTAAACCTTGGTAGTCCTGCTATGTCTGGTACTCAAGCACTTGTTGCTTTACAAAACACAAGCGGGGCAGAGCGAGCTTATACTTCTTCGGTTGATGGTTATGGTACTCAGTTGCAAGAAAGTAGGTTGAGCTTTGAAGTGCGTAATCTTCGCGCTGAGAGAGTTAATGGTGATGTGGTGATTTATGCTACTTTGGTGTTGCCTAGTGGTAGGACTAGTTTTAGTCAAGTTTGGCAGTCTGGTCCAGTTTCGAATGGAGCTCCAGGACAGCACAATTTGAATTCGGAGAATAGGAATTCTTTGGGAACTGTGGATTTCGTCTCGGGTGCAGTTGCTGGTGGTGGTGCTGGTGGTAACGTACTTCACCGAAGAAACGTAAGCCTTTTTTTTTTTTTTTTTTTTTTTTTTTTTTTAAACTTAAAACTTAAAAGCTAATCAAAATAGGAGTAATAACTTGCTTTTAGTTTTGTAACTTTACCAAACATTTGATAAAAGATATAAAACAGATAGCTAAGGACACAAGTTTTGACTTCAGTCATGATCAATAAGTTTTTTCTAGATGATCAATTATTTTACTGAGTTTTGGTATTGGAATCGGTCTAGTAAGGTACAAGTGATTGATGCATAACGGACACGGTTCCAACTTTTCATTTCTTTGTCCATGACTAATTAAAATGAAAAATATGGACTTTTGTACATGGGTAGCTAAAGACCTTAAGCACAAGTGACTTTTGCATATGTGACACAAATTTGACATCATGATCCTAGATTGTTTGGTTATTCACTTGTTTCGTGGAAAAAAGATTTGTTTTTGCCTTTTGGCATATGGGTTGTGATCTTGATTACAGTTAATCATTTCTTTGTTTCTATTACAGACTCATGGAGTGTTGAACGCCGTAAGTTGGGGTATATTGATGCCTATGGGAGCTATGATTGCAAGATACGTCAAGGTGTTCAAGGTGGCTAATCCTGCTTGGTTTTACATGCATATTGCCTGCCAAGTAACCGCCTATGGTGTTGGTGTTGCTGGTTGGGGTACTGGACTCAAGCTAGGGAGTGACTCTGTAGGAATCAAATACACTACTCACCGCAACATTGGAATTACCCTTTTCGCCCTTGGAACCCTTCAGGTACAACACACCACCACTACCCGTGCCTTATTTAAAGTGTTTATCACCGCCTGCTTATTTTTTAGAGCTTAACTACACGAATCCATGAGGTTTTTTTAACCAAACACTTAATACTATTTAACTGCTTAAAAGATAGAGAGATAAACCACCAAGAGAAGCAATCCCAAACACCCACCGAGGGCTGTCTAAGATTGCTTATATTAGACTATTCAACTTTTTTTTTAAAAAAAGCAAGTACCAAACCTCTTATTCTAAAGTGCTTGTTTACTATAAAAAAAAAGCACACAAAAAGATGATCCAAACACGCAAAACTGCTTATCTGTTCGAAAAATAAATCAATAACGACTTAAATAAACAATTTCAATTCATCCAAAAACTAAACTAACGATGATCCTTTTTATATAGCTATTCGCACTCCTATTGAGGCCAAAGCCCGATCACAAATACAGAATTTACTGGAACGTGTACCACGCAGCCGTTGGGTACACTGTGATCTCTCTTGGTATTACGAACGTGTTTAAAGGACTCGATATCTTGGACCCTGAGAAGAAATGGAAGCATGCATACATTGGTGTACTTATATCTTTAGCGGCTATTGCAGCCATCTTGGAAGCATTTACATGGTTCATTGTTTTGAAAAGAAAGAAGGAAGACAAACAAACAGGAAATGGTGCTTATGGAGCTAACGGTTACGGCAATGGCCACTCACGCAGTGACGCTTAGAGGTTGAGATTTTTATGAGATGATATTTGGTTAGATCATGTTTATACATCCTTCTTTTTTGTTGTGCTTGATTATTATTTGGTAGGAGTTATATATTCTTTGTTGTCATTTGTATTTGAATATCGGTTGTATTTTTTTTTTGTTATATATTACATGATAGACATGTTTGTTGTATTTATTATGATTATGAGTACTGATATACTAGCTAAAAGGCGAAAACAGAATCTTGATATAAAGAAATGACATTACATACAATATGTTTCATGTTACAAAAACAAGAAAAAAGAAATAGTAAACACATTTTTCTGCCTTTTTGATGAAAGGAGACAGCTTACAGTCGACAAAAAGGATGCAGCTAGAGTGGTTGACGACTAGGACTACATCTTTGGTGTTAATATAGTTAACAGTTAGTTCAGTCACATTGCTTGAAGCTCTCACCTGTCTCACATATTGGCACAAGGGTTGCGATTTCCTTAATCACTTGAGATTTATCTGCATCAAATTGCTCATCCGCTGCACATATTTATATTTCAGGAACGGCGACATAGTAGCAGAAGCTAATATGCAATTTATGGGGTGTGTGGCTAAAACATATTCTGCTTTCTGATTATCTCAGTCAAATAACTGAGTATTGGATTAAAAAAAAACATGTGAATTTTCATACTTTGACTTTTCTTGTTGACTTTCATTGATTTTGCATTTCTGACCCATAACAATGCCTCCTCTTTCAAATATTACTTGTCCACAAGTAATTAACACTCCAGCATCCATGTCAAATGAGCAGTTATGTCTTCATATAACTCCCATGTTGCATCAGATGAAGTACCATTTACCCACTAGACAAGAACATAAACTGCTACAATATAGCATAGGGCTCCACTGCAATTACTCTATCCTTGTTAAATGGAGGCAAAGTAGCTGACGTGGTAGGAGGATTGCCTTTGTGCAGCTTCAATTGTGAGACATGAAACACTAGGTGGATCTGGGCAGGTAGCTCCAATTTGTAAGCCACCTTTCCAACTTTTTTGTATGACTTTGAATGGAGCAAAGTATTTGGGAGACAACTTGTGATGCTTTTCCTTTCTTCTGGTAGTATGTCTATAAGGCTGCAGTTTGAGATAGACCCATGCATTGACTTCAAAGTCCCTATCTGTTTTGTTTCTATCAGCCATTGCCTTCATTCTGCTTTGAGCCCTTTGTAAATGAAATTTGAGTGGATGAATAGCTTCTTCCCTAGCTGACAAAGACCTATCCAAAGCTTCCATTCTGCTTTCTCCTTGAGTGTTGGGGTGGCAGCCCATAAACTACTTGGTAAGGAGTAGTATTGATGGCAGTGTGATAAGTGGTGTTGTGCCAATATTTTGCTAAGGAAATCCAATGATGTCTAGCTCAGTTGGACAGATGCCTCCGTGGTTTTACCCAAGGTCTTGAGTTCGATCCTCAGGGATGGCAAGCCTTGGGGTTTTTCCTTCCGAATACTTGTTTCGGCCCTTGGTCAACATCTCATTGTCTAAGGGTTCGTGCAAGGCTTCACCTTTATACGGTGAGGTTTCCCTGATGTCGTATCCCGACTGAATGTTCGAAAAAAAAAATCCAATGAGGCCAATCCTTTGGTTTGTCCCCTCTCATGCACCTCAAGTAGCACTCTACACCCTTGTTGACTATTTCACTTTGTGGGTGATATGCAGTGTTCATATGTAAGTTGACTTGCAGCATTCCAAACAGTTCTTTCCAAAACTACTCGAGAAAACTATATCCTTGTCACTCACAATCACCTTTGGCAACCCATATAACTTGTATATGTTGTCCAAAAATGCTTGAGCCACATTTAAAGCACTATATCGTTAAAAAAAAATTTAAAAATAAAATAAAAAGTTAAAGCACTATAGCGGTGAGTAAGTGGAATGAAGTGGCCATATTTGTTGAGTCAATCCACTATCACAAGAATGACTAATTTCCCCTTAGACATAGGCAAACCATCAATAAAATCCATGGATATTTCTGACCAAATTTGCTCTGGAATGGGATGACCAAATTTGCTCTGAAATGGGAAGTGGTTGTAGCAAACCTAGTTACTGCACAAGTTCTGGTTTAAACCTTTGACAGACCACACAGTTTTTCACAAAGAGCTTGACTTCCTCATTTTCTTCCAGTAGACCTGGGCACACAATCTTTTGGTTGTAGCTTGTATTCCCAAGTGTCCACCTTGAGAAGTGTTATGAAAGTGATGCAGCAAATCCTGTCTTAGTTCCGCATCATTACCAATCACTAGCTTTCTTTTTCTCAGTAGTCTTTTAGCAGTCCAAGTATAGTGTTTGGAATTAGGATTAATTGCTTGCAGAGTTTGAATAAGGGCTTGAATCTTATCATTATTAGACCAACTAGCCACTATCCTTTGATAAAAATCACTAGATAGTGTAGTGGTCACCATCAGCAAAATTTCACCAGTGTTTGGCAATCTAGATATGGCATCAGTAGATACATTCTCTTTACCTTGTTTATAGACAATCTCATAGCCATAAGCCATGAGCTTAGGCAACCATTTCATCTGTGCAGGAGTCGTTATTCTCTAATCCAAAAGGTACTTAAGACTTAAATGATCTGTCTTTATAATGAATGCCTATCTAGTAAGTACCTTCTCCAAACTTTCAAGAGCTTGTATAACTGACAAAAACTCTTTTTCATAAGTGGACAGAGTTTACGAGTGTTTTGCTTAGGAATGCAATGGGATGCCCACCATGTTCTAACACAGCTCCAATTCCAACCTAGAAGCATCAGTCTCTATGATTAATGGCTCATCAAAGTTGGGATTATAAGGAGGGTGCATGAGTCATGGCTTTCTTCAATTCCGCAAATGCAAGTTCTTCACTCTAAGCAAATGCATTTTTCTTTAAAAGTGTTGTCAAGGGCTGACTATTAGCAACATAGTCTCTTATAAATATCTGTAATAGCCAGTTATACCCAAGAATCTCCTTAGTTGTTTCAAATTCTTAGGACTTGGCCAATTCTGCATTGCAACTACTTTTGCAGGATTTGTTGCCACTCCCTTATCAGTAATGATATGCCCTAGGTATTCCACATATGACACACCGAAAGTTCACTTGCTTTTCTTAGAAAATAATTGGTTAATTGTCACACCCCGTCAATGGCGGAAACACGAGATGTAACTGTTGATACAAAAGTTGGGCGTTCCTGATTATGGGCTCTTGCTCTCGTACCAATTCGCTTCTTAATGCTTGAAACTTACGCACTAAGAAAATAACAGCACCGTTAGGCTTATCGTGGGATTGTCTCCCACGATTAGGGGCGTGAGAGTAGTAATCGGTTTAAGGTTCTCGTAGAGAGTTTTAGGGTTTGTGAATTGTACCTTGAATGAGAATTATGTCATTCCTTATATAGGCGCAGAATTCTTGTAGGGTTCGTGCTCCTTACGTTTCGCACACATGGTGCTTATCCGGGTTAAGGATATCCATTCCATAGATTGAAGATCTCTATCTATTCCGTATATAGTTTGGTTGGGCTTGCGTGAGCCCATTCCTATTATTGATGCGGCCCAAATTATAATAGCCCACGTATGGTGGCTTTAGGCCTTAGTAATGTTTAATATTTGGGCTTGTGGTTTCCCTTCGGGGAAATCGGCTATACACGCATCAACATCTGGAGCCTCTGGATGCACATCCAGATAAATGAAGTAGTCGGATGAAAACTGACGCACATCATCCTCACTCATCGTAGAGCGAAAATCTTCTAATTGGGTAACCATTTTCATAAATTTACTAAGATACGTACACAAATTTACCTAATAAAATAGTTACTTTCTTTGCAAAAAAACGCTTTGAAGAAGCGTGCAAGGGTGAGTATGTGTTTTTACTGTGCGTTTTAGGTAAAAAGGAGGCGGTGACTCTTATATAAGGAGTCCAAAAACCCTAGATGACGCCCACGTGGATCCCACTCACCAAACGTGTGGCTAGAAACCAAAACGGTACATGCACTTTTTCCCGTTTTTCGAGGGACACGTGGACACAACCCCCGATTTTCGAGGCATTTCTTTGAAATATCTATGACTAGGTACATTGTACTCAATATTGGGCGGCAATATTTCAAAGTTCTCCCGCCACGCTTACCGCTGTTGTGACTAGTCTAGCATCCGCGGCTACGAGCCGCGCACACTAGACTGGGGGGACATGATGACGTATAGTCTATATATGGACCACAAGCCCAAATATTAAACATTACTAAGGCCTAAAGCCACCATGCGTGGGTTATTATAATTTGGGCCGCATCAATAATAGGAATGGGCTCACGCAAGCCCAACCAAACTATATACGGAATAGATAGAAATCTTCTATCTATGGAATGGATATCCTTAACCCGGATAAGCACCATGTGTGCGAAACGTAAGGAGCACGAACCCTACAAGGATTTTGTGCCTATATAAGGAATGACATAATTCTCATTCAAGGTACGATTCACAAACCCTAAAACTCTCTACGAGAACCCTAAACCGATTACTTACTCTCACGCCGGAGTCTAATCGTGGGAGAGAATCCCACGATAAGCCTAACGGTGTTGTTTCTTAGTGCGCAGGTTTCAAGCATTAAGAAGCGAATTGGTACGAGAGCAAGAGCCCATAATCAGGAACGCTCAACTTTTGTATCAACAGTAACTAAGAAAGGCACATTGCATAACATCATAGATTCATACCTTACAATTGTTACAACAATAGTTTTACAAAACATTTCTCGACTAAAAATTTGAAAGTGAAACGTGTCTCTTTTTGAAATCTTATCGTCTCGAAAACATGGTAGTAAAGTATCAAATGGTTTGACTCCAATAAACGTGCCTTCGAATACCTTAATAATGATCACCTGAAAATGGTACTAGAAAACGTCAACTAATGTTGGTGAGCTCGTAGGTTTAAGAGATGAACCACAAAGCTGTGAATAATATAGCGTAGGACAATAGCGAGCATGATATACAAATATAAGCACTTAATGAAACCACAATAACTACGACAACTGAACCTACCAAATGTCATACAATATCAAAGATATTCATCGACGCACAGTGTCGGCGTCATGGGGGAACAACCCCGATAGTACTATTAATGCATCGGCTCTAAACGGAGTTAATCAGTTGCGCATAAATGAACACATATGATGAAACCACACAACAAGACACATATTGAAATCAAAACACACATATTGTCAAGGTTGTAAAAATCGCTAGGCGCTAGTGAGGCGGTCGGGTAGGGCCTAGCGATTAATCGGTTAGACGGGGATTAATCGAATTAGAAATTTTATGCACAAAATTATAATTTTAGATATTGTATTATATTATATGTATGAGATAAGCATAGTGCATCAAAGTTTAAATATATCAAGTGTTCAAACATAATACATAATTATTCAAATTTCAAAGTCAAACATAGATATTACCCGGTTTGTTGACCATTTTTAAGCGAGCTTTGACCGATTTTGTTCGATTAATCGGTTTGTTGACCAATTTTTAAGCAGTTTTGTCTGATTTTTAAGTGATTATGTTGACTGATGCGTGGGAATCGCAACAGGCTTTACCTCTCGAGGGATCTCGAGAAGCTTACAACCCCCACCAGGCAGTGTACCTGATCGTTGTAGTATAGTATAGTGACAAGTACCGGGGGATTGATCGTTCAGCTTAGGAATAGTGTCGCTAGAATTAGAAAGCCTAAATTACTAGTTCTAAAGGTGAGGGATGATTATTTTTGTATTTTTATATTTTTATGAAAGCAAGTAAAATCTCGGGTTTTGAAGGATTAGGGCGGAATTAGTTGCTATTCAACTAACCCAATACTAAGATGCAATCAAAATAAAATACTAGAAAATGAAAATAAACTAATTAAACTAAAGTTGTGAGCAGTAATTGGAGAAAATGTGTTTACTTAGATTTCACTACTCCCTAGATATCTTTTACACGTTAATTACTTGTTATAATTGCATGGATGACGGATCGTATTCCTTAATACCATTCATGGGGTGACATACATAACTCCCCAATTCTATGAGCTCTTATCTCCTCCTACACCATGCCCAGCACAACTATAGGGATTGTAAACAGTGGCTCATGCATTAAATACAACCAATAAAGACCTAGTACGCCTCGGTTCATGTTTCTTAAGACGTTCAAGCATGTTACCATTTGGAGATCTGCCAGTTTTCTTAAGCCTAACATATAAATCATTCATCCAAAACAAGAATAACAAGTAATCAACACATAATCAATATCTAGGTTTCATTAGATCTAAGCAAACACAAAAGAGATCTAGCCTAGCATGATAGAATTAAGACAATAACAAGATATAGACAACCAACACATAGATATATTGATTAAATTAGAAGAACACTTATCTTGATTAATCATGCAAGGTATCAAGGGGTTGGAACCCTTGAAAAACCTATAAAGTTACACCAAAATCGTCTTTAGGGTTTCTCCCAAAACTTCTCTCTTTAATGTGAAAAACTAGAAAACTATATATAGGAAAATAGGGATGACGGCGTCAAGAACAAAGGTGTGACGCCGTCATCTCGCCGCCAAATACTTCCTCGGACGGCCTTGATCTACTTCTGACGCCGTCAAGGCCTAGGCCGTCACACAAATTACTCTTGACGCCCTGTATGTGACGCCGTCATCAACTACGGATTTTAATTCTTGGGGTTTTGACGCCGTCAGGAAAACTCTTGACGCCTTCATGAACTCTCGGATTTTATTATTGAGGTTTGACGCCGTCAGGAAATTACTCTTGACACCGTCACCTACTGTTCCCAGCATGGAAAATTGAGACTTTGCCGTTTTCTTCACTTTTATGCTCCAAAAACGTCCAAAATGACTTCTTTTCCAGAATTCACTCTCCAAGTACCTAAAATCACAAAAGGAACGATTTAGGGCAATATTTGATCAAATAAATTCGGATTCGGGCTTAAATGACCCCCTAAAAACGGATCATTTTTCGCCTCATCATATACCCTTACACTTGAGATTTGCTTGTCCTCAAGCAAATGCGCTTTTATTCTACTCAAAAGACAAGTTAGGGGTCATTTAACACTAATATAAAAGTAATTACAACAAATAATCGTTCCACTAAAGACCAATAGACAAGCACGGAGGTCATATACAAACACC
>JARVZY010003810.1:0-23535 GCA_030686995.1 Artemisia argyi
TTTTCTTTTTTTTTTTTTTTTTTTTTTTTTTTTTTTTTTTTTAAACTTTTTATTCTATATATAGTTTTGCTAATCAATTTATTAGTTAACGAATCTAAGATGATGTATTATGTCACCATTGATCATTTATATGTAATGTTATTATCTCTATTCATCCAAATGCTCTCACGTTCATGTAGTGTCCATAAATCCCTGTTTGTTAGTAATATAATTTAGTATGAGTTTGAACTTACCAGTGGGTTGTTTGATTTGTAAACTAAAATCTGGTAAATTGAAGTCAACAAGGGTTAATCAAATGCGCATCTTTTGTTTGTTCCATATGGGTCATTTTGTAACTAAAAATATGCTATCAAATTTTATTTATAAGATGGTGGATGCAAACACGATGTTGAAAATTAATCTATTAATGTTAACAGTGAGGGGTTACACAATGACTTAAACGGGACACGAAGGATGCGTTTAGTTGGATTTTTTTTTATCTTCACAAAAGGGTTGAAAATCTAGAGAACGCATTTATTTGATTTTGTATTTTCATCTTGAAGAAGGGAATGAGAGGTTTTTGGTTACAAAGGAAACAAGGAAAATATCAAAAATGTGTTGTGTGATTTTCTTTGATATGTTTGGAAATAATAAACTTTCGGTGTTGTGGAGAATGTTTTAGGAAAAACCCAATTTGGAAGTGATAAATGTTTTCCTTGTTTCGTACTATTTTTTGTGTTTATATGAGGTGTGTTCTCCTCCGACTATTATTACAAAGAGACAAATGAAAATAGACGTTAGTATGTTATGAAGAAAAGGAAGAAAAAAAATCTTCAATAAACTCCTATCGTATCTGGGCATACTAAATTTTTTATCTAAGTTTCAGAATTAGATGAACCTTTTTCTAGTAAGGTAGGAAATATTGAGTTCTAAGGAATGAGTTATCACTCAACAACTCAGTTATTTCTCTACTCGAGTTTCGTGATGCCTAACTCCTATGCATTTGCTTTAAATATAAGACTTGGCACGCAATATATCTAGATCACATGCTGATGATAATGTGCGAATTCATTATAGGAGGTGCTGCAATCACATGCAAGAATGAATTTGAAAAGATTAATGAAGACAATCTTGTTACGGTTTCTTCACAGTTGCGAGAAACAATGATGTCAGCATCTTCATCCGAGTCAGTACTTGAAATGGATTGGAGCAAACGACCAGGTGGAATTTCAGAAACTTTAAACAGAGTTGATGATTTTAAACAACAAGAAATTTTGGACTACAACAGTTTCGTTGTTATTCATGGAGCAGGTCAGTAAACAATTTTGCTACTTATGCGTTCACTGTGAATTGTATATCATGATTGTTTAGCTGAGAAAACGTTTTTCACGGCAATTGATTCCAATTATTGTATGTGTGCTTTAGGGTCTTTTGGTCACTTTCAAGCTAGCAAATCCGGTGTTCATAAAGGGGGATTGAATCAACCTCTTGTAAAAGCTGGTTTTGTTGCTACTCGTATTTCTGTAAGCTCTAAACTTTACACTTGACCCTCATTCTCTTTATACCAATTTATCCTATAATCTTCATTGCAATGTCTAAGGAATTAATATTCGATTACTTCTAAGTTTATAACCCTATTGTTTCTTGTATTATTAGGTGACTTCCCTCAATCTTGAAATAGTTAGAGCCCTTGCAAGAGGTAAAATTCTGCGTGCCAAACTAAGCTTGCTGCTCATTGTATAGCTTGACCTCGAAATATGTTTTCAGCTGTGGCCTTGTTTTTCTGAATTGTATTTAGACTCATTTTATACCCTATAGCTTTTTCAGGACTTATGTTTAACATTTTTATTGCAGAGGGTATTCCATCAGTTGCAATGTCTCCATTTTCATGTGGATGGTCAACCCGTGAAAGAAATGTTAGGATGAGCTTCAAAACCCATCTTTTATCATCCTTTTTGGAATATCAATGCACCTTTTACATGGAAACAATAATGCGATTCTATTATTACAGATAGCTTCTGCTGATGTGTCAACAGTGGTCGAGGCCCTTGACTCCGGTTTTGTTCCTGTATGTTTTGGATATCTCACCATATCTTACAATTTTTAAGACATACTAGTATTAGTTTGTAAGTCTGACTATATATTGTCAATCTAGGTTTTGCACGGGGATGCGGTTCTAGATGAGTCACTGGTATGTAGCATAACAAGAGGGCTGCTTCTATGCCAATGGCAATAATTGATTTGCATCTAATATCATCTTTTTTTATTTAATTTTATTTTTTTGTTTCAGGGCTGCACTATATTAAGTGGAGATGTAATCATAAGTCATCTGGCAGCACATCTAAAGCCTCAATTTGTTGTTTTCCTTGTATCCTTCCACACCTCATGCTTTATTTTCCTACATTATTAGCTTAATTATAGTGTTTAACTTGTTTTTTGCTGTCATAAGTTCCTATACAATGAAGACAGATGTTTTTGGGGTATATGACCGCCCTCCTGCAGATCCTAATGCTGTACTCCTTAGGGAGATCGGTGAGCACATTATCTATATCAAGACATCATATACCATAACTGATGGTTAGATCATTGTTTGACTTGATTAAATGATGCCTGTACAGCTGTACGTGAAGATGGCAGTTGGTCCGTTGTGAATCCATCATTTGAAGGCACAGATAAACAAGGTTAGTACTATATTCTAAAAATAAAATGTTTGTGGAAGTCCTTAACTGTTGGTGACTATCTTAAATGCCTTTCAGTAATGACAAAAATGGGAATTAATGTGACCATTGATGATATAAAATTGGCAAATAACTAAATCTGGATTAAAATTTAGGTGTGTGCGTGTACTTGTTTATGATGTTCAACATATGCTAGTCTTTCAGTGTGATAAAATTTGTGACCTTTTAAAAATAAAGGATAAGAAGACATCGCAGAATGTAAACTATTATTGTTTTAATGGCACAGATAAACTTTAATTTGATATTATGAATATATGACTTCACATGAAACAGTTGAAATTAGTGTAGCATCCCATGATACAACGGGAGGGATGGTGACCAAAATATCAGAAGCTGCAATGATAGCAAAACTTGGTATCGATGTGTATATTGTGAAGGTACATGTCCATATTTACTTGCTCAAAACTTGATTTCAGTTTTTAGTCACGTTATTGAAGAGTATTTTTCCACTTTACAGGCAGCAACTGAACACTCATTGACAGCCTTAAGTGGCAAATTGAGAGATAAAATTCCTGAAGATTGGCTTGGAACAGTTATCCGTTATGTTTCATGATACATGTGATCTCCATTATGGATTCGGCTTCCATAAACAAAGTTGAGGCTTCTGGATGCTGAATCTTTTTGTTGTATTAAGATTTGACTGGTTCAGAGTAATAAAACTAGGCAATTTGTCGAGTATTTATTGAAACAGTTGTTCTTCAACAGCTTTATACTTGTTGAGTTAAAACAACCATTTGAATTTGGATATACAAGATATATTATGTACTACACATTTTAAAACCATGCATCTTCCAGTTGGAACTGCTATTATATACTGTATTGTTTAGAATATAAATTTTGTGGAGTTTGTATTTGTATGGCAGTCAGAAAATACAAATAAACAGAAACAATCACACAAGCAAGAAATATAGTGCAACACATGAAACCTAGAGACAAACCAAGGGGAACAAAATAGGCATTTCGTAAGTTTGCTGTTCACGTGAATCACACTTCTCGAGAAACGAGATGCAGAATGTACAAAATCCTCTCCTCGCAGCCAAAAAGCCAAGACTTAAACTCGTCAATCAAAACTAGAACAAAACAAAATTTTGTAGACAACAGAATGAAAATCTTCATAAACCACCACCATATTCCAGCATATGGTTCTGAATCAGCTCTTGACCGCATGAATTCTTCATAGAAAAGCTAATAATAATTCTCAATCTCAATATAAGCAAGTATACTCCCACATACCACTAAAGGTTACTTAACCTCAGCCCGTTTTTCTTAATCCTAGCCTCTCTAGCCATTTTCTTTTCGTGATAATCACAATTTTTAATTAAATGACTTAGGCTACCACAAACAAAACATCTTTTCTGAGTAAAAGAGTAACTTTTCCCCATCTCATTCCAATTCTTTCTAGGTGTCCCTTGACTTTTAACCTGTTGCCTAGGAGATTTTATGTGTGACACATAACTAGGTTCAACTGTTTTAGGTGTAGATTTAGACACAACTGGTTTGTTGACTGAAATAAGATTAGGTTTAGACTCTTCTTTTGGTACACTTATTTGTTTTGACTCAGACTCAACCAAATTGTCAAAGATATTACCAATGAATCTTTCATTGTCATTGGATTGACAGGTAGAATACTCACTAGTTTTATCATCTGAGACATTATTTTCAGGCTTTTGAGGTCCTCTTTTACCATACACATATAGTCTCAATTCAAGGGGTGTGAAACTCCTTTAAAATTGTTAGTTTGTGAAAATCTATTCTACACTGGTTTATCAATGAAATCTTCATCTTTACTAACAAAAACAGTTCTTTCCATTTCCTCCTCGTAGCCTAAAACCTCATCATTTGATTTTATCTCAAATCCTAGACCCACTTTACAGGTTGAACTCATTCCTGAATATACAAATCTAAACAAGTTTTTAGAAGAATCTTTCCATGTGTCAACAATATGTTGCAATTGTTATTTTTCTTTCAAAGCTTTCATACCGATTCTCCTATATCTTTTAAGTTTTTCATCTTTTTCAAAAATTTCATTAGCCTGAAAGGTGAGTTTTTCATTTAAAGTAGCTTGCTGTTTTTGTAAGGTTACAATTTGTGCTTCTAAAGTCTTAAAAGCATTATTATATGCAAGTATTTGTACTTCCTGATCACCTATCTAACTTAATTGCTCATCACAAAGTATTTTAATATTATTGTATGAGTCAATGCAAAGTTTTGAGCATAAGGATACCTCAGAGTTGGAGCTTATAGCCATAAGAGCATGATTGGTGTCTTTCTCATCATCATTGTGCTCTCCCCAGTTGACAACACCATCATCAACAGTAATCATCCCAATCTGATTCTTTACAGGTAAACCAGCTTCTGAGTCTTTCTTCCTTGTTCCATCAGTGGTCACTGGAGCTGTGCATTCCCTAGCAAAGTGGCCTGTGTTGTGGCATCTATAGCATTTTAGGTTCTTCTTGTCAAAACCAGCAGGTGCCTTACCATCATACCAGATTGGTCTTTCAGTCTTCCTGAAAAACCTCTTCATCCTCACAGCAATCATTGCTATTTGCCAGTGAATATCCATCTCTTCAATATCAACATCATTTATTTGTTCAAGGTCCTCGTGAAGAAGGTCCAAGTCTTCTGTTTGCTTTGCAAAAAGAGAGTTGATAACTTCATCAGCAAAACCTGCAGGCACTTCCTTTTCTCTTATATTACTTGAAGAAAAAGTACCAAAGTTACCAGACTTAACTTTATTAGTACCGGTCTTGCTGTGAGAGACAAAAGCAGCATTGGCACTTGAAGATGGTTTTGAATGAATTTTGATTTCTTGTTCAAAAACTCTGAGGTTATTGTACAAGTCATCAATTGACAGGTTGTCCACATCTTCTTTTGTTCTCATTGTCATTGATAGGTTAGACCATTCTGAAGGCAAGGATCTGAGAAACTTTTGGTTTGCATCTTCAGTAGGCACTTCATGACCATGTGCTTCCAACTGTGATAGAAGTTTTTGGAATCTATCATAACCTTTCCCCAACCCCTCAGAACTTGATATAGAGAAAGCTTCAATCTGTTGTTTTAAAATAGCCTTCTGCATCCTCTTAGAGTTTGCATTACCTCCAAATCTAGTCCTGATTGCTTCCTAGATTTCTTTTGCATCATCCATCCCATGGTACCTTCTGAGGTGTTCCTTGGGAATGGCCATCAATAAGATGGTTCTGGCCTTCCTCTCTTTCTCCACAGCATGGATCTCTGCAGCAGTGACTGGTGAAAGGACCCTAACAGTCCCATCCTTCCTAACAGAGATCCTCTTCTTGGATTTTCCATTTGGATCACCTTCTAGACATCATTGTCAATAAACTCCAAGTAGTGCTCCATCTCCATAGCCCAAATATCATACTCCTCTTTCTTAAGAATTGGGAGTTTGGTATTGGAGATGGTTGTTGTTGCAGACATGATTTGCTGTTTAGGCTTGCTAGTTTCTGAGACAACATCATTATGAGTTGAGGCATCATCATCACTGTTGTGTAGGGAAAATTCATCACTGTTAGGGTGAGACATTTTTCAGGATTTATTAGTGAATAAGTGTTTGTTTGTGGTTGTTGTGTTTCTTCTAACTCAGAGTCCCTCTATAGGCTTTGATACCACTTGTAGGTCCAAAGTTATGGATCTAAGTAGCCTTTGTTAGACAATAGTTTACTTGGATAAATCTAAATTAACTATATGAGAAACTCTTAACTGTATATAATTGATTGTTAATGCGGAATCTTAACAAACAATGGTTATGAAGAACACACAGAGATTTACTAATAATCACTTCTATTAATCTTGGAATTGGCATATAATACAATGCCGTAGGGTTCCTTTTATACACTAAGGAAACCCTAATGCTGCAAAACGTGTGAAAGGATAAACGTATATTCTCCTAAGATATCTAATATACGTACATATCCTTCCCTAATATATCTCCTAAGATATCTATTCTGTTTAAACATAAACAAACTTAACTAAACAAAAACACTAACAGACTTAACTAAGTCTACCAGACTTAACTTTGTACTAGCAGTATTAACTACAACTAACAGACTTAACTATTACATTAGCAGACTTAAGTCTGTTCTAACTAATAATTCCCAACAACATTTGATAAATAAGTAAGTCATGCTTAAAGACACTCTTACATGTATGTGGGACAAAGGGATTGGTTTATTAGGCGTTCTAATCAAGAGGTGCTAATAATCACTAATGTAATTTCATTTGTAAGAAGAACAAAATGGGAGAAGATCAAAGCAAACATTCTTTGGCTGCTTGACGTGCAGTCTATGTGGCACTTGATGCGTTTGTATCCTCATTTATCTTCAATTGGATAGCCAGCTAGGAATGAAACAATTGGTAGCTTGATGGCACTACATATGGGCATGGACGGACGAATATGGTATGACACCCTCATTGGGCGGGCTTAATTGTATTCTGAGTATATACATGACAACATTTTAAACCATTTAAGCACAATAAAATAAGCAGTCCCAAACACCCTCTTAGTGTCACACGTTTTATGATAGAAGATGATAGTCATGTATACCATATTTGTTGGTAAAACTTCAATATAATGTGGATTCTTTCTTAATGTGACGATAGTGTTTAGATGAATCATGCAACCCTTTCTTGTAATTTAAATTCTTGACATTATATTTTTTAACACAACTTTGTGCAATTATATTTTTTGTGCCTGGTGGAGAGAATGGTGTAGAAAAGACGGATGTTGCAACCTGCACCCTATCTAACCCAACGGGCATCAGGATGTACCAGGTAACCATGTTGCCATAGACTACAATATATTATAGTATTTTTATATATATAATGGCATTCTTGGGACATTTATTTATTAACAGGTAGGTCTAGGCACGGGGTTATTTTTATACTACTAACACATCAACTCGGCATAGTCAAACTAAAATGCCTAAAAGTAAATGATGAGATCAAATAAGTACATTTTATTAGCATCATTTATCCTATTTAATTGACTTGTTTTATATTATTTTGTATGAGAATTAGTGCTTTAATGTTTACTTTAGTGATTCTCAGGTAAAAACAAGCAATTGGTGAAAGTTAATGATATTGGACGAATTATGGAGCTAAATGATCAAGATTTGAAAAGTCTACCGAAATTCAAGAGATGCGCCGTATCACTCTCAACAAATACGCCGCAACATCATACTTAGATGAATTCGAAGACCATTGCCTGACTTTGAAGAATGTATCGCATTTAATTACAACATGCGTCGCATATGAAACTTTGGTCAACGAAGGATAATCAACTTGTTCTACTCCAAATACGCCGCATCTCATTTACAACATGCGGCGTATCAGCTAAAGACTCTGCCAGATACTATCCAAGACGTTAAAGAACATGCGCCGCATAGAGAAAGAAGTTACGCCACATCTAAAGGCGGTGTACGAATATTCCAGAATATAATAATCTTGGACCTCACGCGAAGTTAAGTAGATGCGCCGCATCTGTCATCAACATGCGCCGCAACGATCCCTCAGACAGAAACTATAAATACCCCAAGACAGATACGAGTTTTGTGTGCGGAAAAACCCTAAGGAGACGAATTCAGTCGAAGAAGCATCACAAGACACGCCGCAAACGAAGATCTTAGAGCTGTAAGAAGGTGCTGCATGTGTATAATTCATTAAGTAGTTTTGTTTATTGTATTAGTAAGCTTTAATCCATCATGATTGATGGGCTTGTGGCCACCATACTGCTCCCCTTAAAATTGCTTTCCCATCGGTTAAAGTTTATATGATGATGTTTTTGGTGACTTTTATTTGTGTATTGATAACCTCTGTGTTTAGTTGAGTCTTCTGGGCTACCATACATGTTCCTCGCCTGCTTATCTAGTGTCTAGAAGGTAAGATAAACATAAGTAATCATTAAGAGTTTACTCGCCGATAATTAGGATCCAACGAGACAGATTAGATTACGATACTCATCATATAAAACTAGCAATAAAACAAGTGACAAGCTACTTAATTATAAGGACAGGTCTTCTTACGTGTTTCTATTATCTATCTGTGTACCTGATTGCTATTCACTGATTCATTCTCATTAGTTTTACTTTTATTGTTTAATTAAATCGTGCTAGTTTCTCAGGCTAAACCCCCGTTTATTAGATTAGATTGTAAAACTAACTTAGATATTAAAATACTGATTAAATCAACTAGATATTACGTTCCATTCTTAGTGTTCGACACTTTACTTACCACTATATACATATTGATCGGGTACACTGCTCGTTAAGTGTGTGTGTGTGTGTTAGTAATAAGTCCGCTAAATATAAATTTAAAACTTGAAAAGGCTTAAACACCCTATGCTACAGTGACATATCGCACGCATCAAGTTTTTGGCGTCGTTGCCGGGGAATGAATTGTTAATATCTGTTTATTTGATTAGTATTTTAATTAGATTCTAACCACTAACTTTGTTTTATATTAGTATAGATTGCATTCATTGTATACTTTGCATATTTTATTTTCTTGTTTGTTTGTTTTCTTATTTTCTTTATTTTCTGTTTTGTGTGTTTGTTTTTGTTTATTTTTGCATATTTTTGTTTATAGCATTGTAACATTTGCATTTTGCATTTACTTTGATCGTTTCACTGCTTTTGTGCAAGTTAGTGTATTTTCAGGATGATGGATGGATCTAGCATCATTATGGAAGATTACATTCTGAACCTAACCGGAAAAGCATGTTGGAATGACCAAATCTTCGATGACTCGAAGTTTGCAATAAAAGGTAAGATGAGAAAGGAACTCAATGAAGGTAACATTGGGTGTCTTCGATTATTTGAACTTAAATTCCCAGCTATCATTTACAATGATTCGCTTAGCTATAAGGAGAGTCCTTCACAAGACTCCTTACTTAAAGTTGATAATAAAAGTGAATTATCTTTACCTACAACTAATTATTGCAAGGATATGTCTGATAAAACTTTTTTTAAGAAACGGTTTGCTAAAAAGGAAAATTTTGATATATTAAAAAGTGATACAAACCTATTTTCTTACGAATTACCTAAATTTGAAAACACCGAAATCAATAACGAAAGTTGTGACTTCAGTAAAAATTTCTTAGACATTGTTCTATGTAATACATCATTTAGGAATCATGATCTCAATTTTAATAAGCTTAAAACGTCATTTATTTTTAACCATTGAATGAATTATTATTTAATAAATAATGAGATTATGATTCGTAATAAGACGGTTATACCAATTATTCTTTATTTGAATTTATTTATACCGTATGGTATACCGTTTGACCCCAACTTGGTGTATAAGGAAGAGTGTTGCAGAGGCCAAGGTACGTTCCCTATTTAAATTTTGTTCACTGGCACAACAATACGGCGCATCTCTGCATTCTAAGCGCCGTATCTCCGACTTATTAAAAATTATTGACCAGTCAACAAATTTATATAAATACGGCGCATCATAATTATGTAATACGCTGCATCCTTTACACTTTCACCAGAGTTCTAAACTTATTTTGATGGTTTATAAAGCTAATTGGGTAAAAATCAGATTTTGGTTATCGATCTATGTAATATACTGAAATGCGGCGCATATCTCAATTATTGCTCTGTATCCCCTATTCCAATAAGATACGACGCATCTAATTTCTATCATATGCCACATCATAAATAGAGTACCAATTTATCGTACTAAAGTTTTTCTTGTAGATGATTTTTCTATGCAGGAAAACTTGGATGACGGTCGCTCTTTCAAAATAACTTCTTTATGGAATCCTATATCATATCGTATTAACAAACTCTGGATATACCCATTATCGTATTATCAGGGATTGACAACCGCTCTACTGGAAGGATTACGTGCATTAGATGCAGTTCCACCTGCGTACTATGCACACTTGGGAAAGTTAATACCATCCTTCCAGGAACTGTTGACCTAATATTCCTGTATATTTCTCAATATTATTATCACAATAATATAAGTCTTGATTATACACGGGCTTATAATGAAGAGACATCGGAAGCTGACCTTAAACGAAGATAATTGAACATTGATGCTCATGTTTGTTTTATCTTTATTTATATATTGTTAACCTCTTAATTGTAATGATCTTGGATCGCTCGTATTAATATATTTGGAATGTCCAATTGATTTCTGATTTAGCTTTAAATAAACCAGTCTGGCATTAAGTTCAGTACCCTTTCAATGAAACATAACAAATTCGAACCTTGAAGGAATTCGAGAAAGTGTGAGAAATATCGACATAATTTGTCAATTCCTACAGACTGATAACAGTCTGTTTGGTAACCATATGCGCCGCATCTAGTAAAACAGATGCGACGCATCCTATCTTTTATTTTATTTTATTTTATTCCGTACCAATTTCAGGCTCGATACTGCGCATCTTCTTCAATAAGATGCGGCGCATCGACTGACCTGATGATTTACAGTTTTATTTTTTATTTTTATTTTTATTTTCTAACCAATAATGAATTTTGCACAAGTATCGATCTTCTTAAACTCAGGTGTATAATTGGTGGTATTTATATTTATTGCTCGCAAATGCATAATGTAGGATCAAACCGAGCAAATATCAGGGAAGTTTTTCATTCTAATTCTATTTAATTTTCTATTTTTAATTTTAATAAACAACGGAGACGTTGTTTAAGTTAAGTGGGGGGATGGAGAATTAGAACTTTTACTTAACTCTTACTTGTCCTTATTTTTCAAGAATATGATTTAATTTGCGCTTAATATATCAAAATTTAAAATTTTTTAGCATGTTTTTGTTTAATCTAAGTTGCACAGCTGCACACAAGACTTTATTTTCTAAAATTGTGATTTCATAATTCACAAATCTATGAGTGTGCCGGTGACTTGTAAACTTTAGAACTTGAGTTGTATACAATTCGAGACCACCATAATAAGTATTATTTTTATAATTGGAGTGACTTGTCTAAATTAGTAAAATTCTAGGATTATACCAAAAAGTCTTTATATGTTATGTGATATTAACTAACTACACTGGTTAGTTAACCCCCATATAAACCGGTTGTTTACTCTCATTTTTAGAGTAAGATACCCCTAGAAAAACACGTAGAGCCATTCCTTTAGGACTTTTACACCTTGTTATTATGTTTCGTTACACCTTACACCTTAGCCTATCCTGTAGATTTAAGTCCGTGGTTAGTTGCTTAGGCAAAGTATGTTTCCTTGCATTACCTGTGTTCGTGTGTGTAAATTCATTATCTTTGGTTAGGTCAAAGTACATATTGTATATTTTTAGTCAGTTTTTCATGTGTTTACTACTTTCACTATTACATTATGTCTAAAATTCTGAAAAAAAAATCCAGAAATATTGTGATGGTATTGTGGTGAAATTTTACACCATTAGTATTGATAAAAAATAAAATAAATAAATTAAAAAGTCGAAAAAATGAGAAAAGAAAAAGAAAGAAGAAGTTGGTAGTTTATTTAAACCAACGATGTAAAGTTTTGTATTAAGTGGTTGATATCGCCACTATTGTTGTATTATATTTATGAATTGAAAGGGAGTTGGACGTTATAGGAACGCCAACTAAGGATTGTTTATTCTATGTCTAAGATCTTATTGAGTATAATTCGTGTCTGTCTAAAGCATGAGTTACAAAAGAATCAAAGCGTGAGTTATTCAATGATATGAGTCTTATTCATGGGATAGTAGAGAAGTATTCTAACCACACTTAGGACTTAATCTAATTGTTTCTTATTATGTATTTTTATTTTACACTATTTATATCCTAAATGTTATCCATACCCAACCGTATTGTTATATTCATTGTTAGCTTTCGAGCATTCGAATATGATGATGGCCAAGTAAGAATATTAAATGTATGAATAAGGTAGTGACCATCCGAGTATTAGATTAATTAGCTAACGCGCCAGCGATCTAGTGTGTGAATTGGTGACCATCCGAGTTTAAGATTGATTAAATGATGCGCCAGCGATCTGGTGTGCAACTTGGTGACCATCCGTTATGAAAATAACAAGCCAGCGATCCAAAGAACACATTAATGACCATCCATCATTTGAAAGATCAAGGACTCGCGCCAGCGATCCATGAAGCATACTAGTGACCATCCGTTAGTTAAAGCGTCGAGGACACACGCCAGCGATCTACTAAGTTTATGCAGGAGATGTTCAAGCAAATCTATGTTTAACCCATGAACCAAAAAACCCTTTTTACCGCTTTAGACTTTTTACTCCTTAGCTTTAGTGGGGGAGATGTGTATCCTTGTCAAGCATATGATAGAATATTGTCATGTTCGGACAGTTAAACGATTAGATTTGCTTTTATTAAAAATATATTTTATTTCTAATTGGTTAAGTGTTTGGCCGTGCAATTATGATAAAACGAATAAGTGCTTAAATGTAAAAATATTCAATCAAGGACACATTTTCGTTATGTTTATTCTAAAGGTTTACTTGAGGACAAGTAAAGTTCAAGTGGGGGGATATTTGGTGAGATCAAATAAGTACATTTTATTACAATCATTTATCCTATTTAATTGACTTGTTTTATATTATTTTGTATGAGAATTGGTGCTTTAATATTTACTTTAGTGATTCTCAGGTAAAAACAAGCAATTGGTGAAAGTTAATGATATTGGACGAATTATGGAGCTAAATGATCAATCTTTGAAAAGTCTACTGAAATTCAAGAGATGCGCCGTATCACTCTCAACAGATACGCCGCAACATCATACTTAGATAAATTCGAAGACCATTGCCTGACTTTGAAGAATGCGTCGCATTTAATTACAACATGCGCCGCATATGAAACTTTGGTTAACGAAGGATAATCAACTTGTTCTACTCCAAATACGCCGCATCTCACTTACAACATGTGGCGTATCAGCTAAAGACTTCACCAGATACTATCCAAGATGTTAAAGACATGCGCCGCATAGAGAAAGAAGTTACACCGCATCTAAAGGCGGTGTACAAATATTCCAAAATATAATAATCTTGGACCCCACGCGAAGTTAAGTAGATGCGCCGCATCTGTCATCAACATGCGCCGCGTCGATCCATCAGACAGAAACTATAAATACCCCAAGACAAATACAAGTTTTGTGTGCAGAAATACCCTGAGGAGACGAATTCAGTCGAAGAAGCAGCACAAGACACACCCCAAACGAAGATCTTAGAGCCGTAAGAAGGTCCTGCATGTGTATAATTCATTAAGTAGTTTTGTTTATTGTATTAGTAAGCTTTAATCCATCATGATTGATGGACTTGTGGCCACCATACTACTCCCCTTAAAATTGCTTTCCCATCGGTTAAAGTTTATATGATGATGTTTTTGGTGACTTTTACTTGTGCATTGATAACCTCTGTGTTTAGTTGAGTCTTTCGGGCTACCATACCTGTTCCTCGCCTGCTTATCTAGTGTCTGGAAGGTAGGATAAACATAAGTAATCATTAAGAGTTTACTCGTCGATAATTAGGATCCAACGAGACAGATTAGATTACGATACTCATCATATAAAACTAGCAATAAAACAAGTGACAAGCTACTTAATTATAAGGACATGTCTTCTTACGTGTTTCTATTATCTATATGTGTACGTGATTGCTATTCACTGATTCGTTCTCATTAGTTTTACTTTTATTGTTTAATTAAATCTGTGCTAGTTTCTCAGGCTAAACCCCCGTTTATTAGATTAGATTGTAAAACTAACTTAGTTATTAAAATACTGATTAAATCAACTAGATATTACGTTCCATTCTTAGTATTCGACACTCTACTTACCACTATATACATATTGATCGAGTACACTGCTCATTAAGTGTGTGTGTTAGTAATAAATCGACTAAATATAAATTTAAAACTTGAGAAGGCTTAAACACCCTATGCTACACTGACATATCGCACGCATCAGTAAACAACCTTAATCACCAAAAAGTGTCTTTCTAACGCGGATATAGAAAAAATATTAGGGTTATGGTACTTATTTCATAAACTAAATAAGTAGTAATTAAAAAATATGCGACATTAATGGCCATAATAGTGTGGTTCTGACCAGACCCGTTCAACCCACCCATTTTAACATGTTGAATGGTCATGGTTGATAAATTTGGACTGATATAAAGCTCATGTTATTAAACTGCAGTTATTATTTCGGTGCCCATGTAGGTGGTTCACTTTATGATACAGCAGAAGCAAATACCAACATTTTCGAAGCAATGATAAATCCAGGATTTTTCATAGCAGGAACTTGTATGCACAAACATATAAATATATTAAAGAGTGATGACTCAGTATAAATTATTATATGGTGCAAGCGGGAATAGAAAATTTTAACAGGGTCCATAGGTTTTTGCATGCACACTTCAATTATTCAGAACATGATTAAATGGGTTCGTTTGGGTGCCTGGTATTCTAATGCAAGATTATCATGGCCTTCATTAATGTAAAAATGTAACAAGAACAATATGCCTGTTGGAACAACACTCAGAGTCAAGTCTGGCCGTTTTGCATAAATAGATTGTTACTGTTTGCTATGTTAAAACAATGTGTTGATGCACGTTTAGAAGTGACTTTATTTTTTTAATATATTTTTGGTGGAAACTCTCTTAGGTGTTGGAAGTTTAGGTAGAATGGAAGAAGAAGTAGTGTCGGCTCCAGTCCAGGAGTGTTTAGATATGAAAGAACGGAAGAAGTAGTAGGTCCAGCTTCTACCATTGATCAGCTGATGAAAGTGCTAACTCCAGCTCCGATACAGGGGTGTTTAGTGATGGAAAATGATAAAGATGAAGTTGCTACTAAGCACACTAAGTCCAGCTACCTCACGAGTCATTTGCAGTTTAGCTGGTACTATTGATCCGAGTATGATAGTGTTAGCTCCAACTGCTACTGCTGATGAAATAGTAGAAGTTATCGGGTCTTTTAGCATTGTTCAGTCTTATGGTGGATCTGAGTATGTTACAGATGACATGGAACATGATCATTTGATTGCTTATTTTTTTCTATAAATTCATAATTTGTGCATTTGTAGAGTTATAAGATGATACATACTGCAGAGTGAGTTGACGCACATATATTTATGATATTTTATACGGATACTGAGTTTCTCACAGTCGTAGTTAATGATGCTAAATAAGCTGGTGAGGTATTTCATTTGTAGCTTTTAATTGTAGTACTTCATTTGATTTGATTTGTGTCAAACATGTTATTCAGAAAGTTTTTTTACCAGACTAAGAATGTTGGATCAGCTCCTAGATAGATCTTTGAGCCTTAGGAATCGATAGAATGCCAATGTAATCAAAAGCAAACTATATAGAGAATCTCTATTAAACTTATGTTCACGCGAAATATAAACACAAGAGTAAAGAAGACAAATAACTAAATTACTTTGATCCTCTATGGATCTATATTAATCACTATAGATTGTTTCTAATGTCGTAGTCCATAATTCATAGCCGTGAGTTTCTTTTGTACTACAAGAAACCGTAAACAACTCATTACAAGAAAACGTGTAAAGAAAACTATTAAAGATATGCAACATCTTGTCCTAATATAACTCATGCATATCTTTCTAACAAACTCTAATACTACGGAATCACTATATCCGCAGAAACACTTCATCAGCAGGAACCAAACTATCAACAGGAACCTGTCAGCAGAAATACTTCAGTAGAAACCAATATTTCTTCAATAATTCCTAACAAAGAATGTCGAGTATAAAGGATCAGTACCTACTTACATTCTCTATTTAGTTTTGGATCGACATTATTTATTTTTACATTTTCGCATTGCCGTTACACTTTAATCTTTTTTTTCATAGTGATTTTTCATTATATTATTCGTGTATGAATTTGGTATAGGGGTTATTTCAGATATAATCTTAAAACTGCGTTGTGTATGCTAATGGTGTAGGTTTCCAATAGTCTTCTCGCTGAGTTAACCCATGTATGTGAAAGCAGGCTCTCCTATTGATTTTCACATTTGGCGGTGCTATGGAAATACCAAGGTATTTTGTTTTATGTACAACTTTGTTGTGTTTTTTTTTTTATAATCGCTGATAGATTAAATGAGTTAAATCCAAATATTTATCTAAATACAAAATAGTCGGAAGTCTCATTGGCCAACTAAACTTTTTTGACTTGTGACTCACTCTAACTCTTTTTATTTGGAAATAGGTTTGTTATGAATGGTGTGTGACCTCCCCAACTGAAGCTCCCGTACACAACTCAAATGGACGATCATATTGGGTTGGGTTATGAACCAAAGAGCACGAAGCCATGTCTATAAAACAGTTAGGATCAGTGTTACTTTACTCCCAACTATCTTTGTGAATCTCTCGAACTGTCAGTTTGATTGCCTTGCAGATGGTGTTTCCTTTAATGCAAAATTCTTCATGGATCTCAATCTTTCTAGGCCATTACTTCAAGTTTGCGAAGCCTTGGGATATACTAAGCCAACGCCTATTCTAGTGAAGTATCACACTCAAATAAGCCTAGAAAATAAGGCCTACTACTTTTTGATTTCTTGACTCAATTTAACATAACTGTGTTTGGATCAGCTTTTCCTTTTGATTTCTAGGCTTATTTGAGTTCTAAATCACAGCCAACTTTATATGCGCCTTTTTTTTTAAGTTGCTTATTTGACCCAGTTTATTAATTTCTTTTTCTTATAGAACAATTTATTTTTTCTTTAATGTAGGCGAGGGCTGCTGAGGTATAGAGAGCTGCAATAGCTTAATCGCAATCCAGCAGATGATTAAAGAGATACCATTGTGCAGGTTGTGTTATGAGTATCATAGGAGAGATGATAATCAGTCCAGTACTTAGTGCAAGACTCGATACAAAGTACACAAAGGTTTGATGGTTGTGCTGCGTCTTTATCTAATATGGCGCTTTCTTATGACTGATAGATTACTTTGTCTTCACAAAATCATTCCTTATTGATAAAATATGATATGTGAATTAAGTAATTTGTCATAATTTGGAAAGATTAGCATTTTATATCTACTTAGTTTTTTTTTTCTCATTCTTAATATTTCTTTTTTTACGATGGAATGACAGTTAACTATACCAAATCATGGTTTTCAATTTGCTAAAATGAAGGTGTTTAGGAGATTGCACATGACTAAATGAAGGTAAAAACTTACTTTTCTGTGTATTTTATAATGTGCTTTTTAATTCATAAAAGCTTTCAGTTTGGAATGGTATAGTTCTTAATTTGATTATTGAGGTTTTTTTAGCGAGGGACTTAATTTAGTTTTTGTGCGTCGTGACATGATTTAAAGGCGTACATTCCATGTTTGATTTAACAGGTTGGCTTTTTTTTGGTACAACATATTCAGAATGAGGAACCATTGACTATATGATTTAGGTAAGTGATGCATGGTTTTGCAACCTTGCAAAAGGTTTTACCTCTCAAGGGATCTTGAGAAGCTTGCAATCCCTACCAGGCAGTGTACCTGACCGTTGTAGTATAGTATAGTGGCAAGTACCGGGGGATTGATCGTTCAACTCAAAGAATAGTGTTCGCTAGGGTTAAAACTCAATTAAACTAGGTCTAGAGGTGAGGGATGATTCTTTTTGTATTTTTATATTTTATGGAAAGCAAGTAAAAATCTCGGTTTTGGAAGGATGGGCGGAATTAGTTGCTAGTCAACTAACCCAAATGACTACGAATGCAAACAAAATAAAATAAAATAAAACTAAAGTAAATGTGGAGAAAACAATAATAAGAGAAAATGTGTTTACTTAGATTTCACTACTCCCTAGCTATCTTTTACCGGTTGATTAGTTTGTTACAATTGCATGGATGATGGGTTATATTCCTTAATACAAACCGTAGGGCCGTGTACGATCTTCCCTAACTCTATAAGCTTCTACCTCTTCCTGTGTCGAGCCGACTACTAGCTCCTAACATGGCCTCATTAGTAGTTACCTACGCATTAAATACAACCAATTTATCGCAGTACACATCCGATCATGTTTCTTAAGACGTTCAAGCAAGTTACCAATTGGAAGTCTGCCAGTTTTCTTAAGCCTAACATCGAAATCATTCATCCACAACAATTATAAACAAACAACCAACCAATAATCAATATCTAAGTTTCATTACATCTAAGCAAACACAAAGAAAACCTAGCCTAGCATGTTAAAGTGAAGACAAGCATAAGATAGAATCAAACAACACATAGACATATTGAATGATTATTGGAAAACTTATCTTCAATTAAGCATGGATGAAACAAGGGTTTGAAACCCTTAAAAATAAGGTAAAATTCGTATAGGGTTTCTCCTCTCAAAGTTGCACACAATGAATGAAAAATCAAAAACTATATATAGAGTATTGGGTCTGACGGCGTCAAGAGTAATTTCTGACGCCGTCAACTTGCCGCCATAAATATCATCGCATTGCCTAGATCCAATTCTGACGCCGTCATGTGTAAACTTCCTCTTGGCTGTCTCTTGCATTTTGTACGTGACGGCCTTGGTGACGCCGTCACGTGTAATTCATCCAAAAACTCTCTGGCGCGTCACGTGTAACTTGATTATCCACCCCTTTGTCAAAGGGTGACGGCGTCATAAGCAAATCCTGACGCCGTCAGGTACTGTTTTCAGCATGAATTTGAGACTTTGTCATTTTCTTCACTTTTTCGCTCCAAAAACATCCAAAATGATTCCTTTTCCAGATTTCTCCTCAAAAGTACCTAAAATGACAAAAGGAACGATTTAGGGCAACATTTGATCAAATAATCTTGACTTTGGGCTTAAATGACCCCCTAAAAGCGGTACACTTTTCGTCTCATCAGTAAGACTATGCAATTTTGCTGGATAATGATTAAAATGTCAAGCACCATTGACTATATCATTCAGTTAGTTTAGGCATCATACACGAGACATAAAATGCACCCGCCTACTGTCAACGATATCATTCAGTTTTTGAAACTCCTATTACAGGTCCTTTTATATGTAACCGTTTATAAGTTTTTTTGGTGCTCACAAGGGGTAAATTCATTTAACCATTCACTTTATTTTAATAAGGTGGTGGTGGGAAGCTTCATAGCATAAAGCAAATTACTAAGATCCATTATGCCCCCATCCTCAAGACACTATAAGTGGGAATAGCACCAGCTTGGGTTGACATGCTCTTTAATGAGAGGGTTGGGCTAATCCGTGTCTACGTCATGTTATTAATGCATATAAGTTTTAGTGATACTTTTCTCTCAAACTGATACACTCTATGCTCAATTTGCAGACAAAATGTATGCCATCTACACCTCAATCATGATGGTTAAGGATGGAAACATGATGAGAGAAATGTTTAATGATATTATGCTCAGTGGTGGTTCAACCATGTTCATGGGTATATCAGACTGATTGACTATGCAGATCAGTACGAATTATAATAGCAGCATGAGAGTCACCGTGAATGCACCTCTAGAGAGAAACTACAGTGTCTAGACCGGGGGATCGATCCTTTCTTCTCTCATCACCTTCCAAGAGGTAAATTGTCTTAGTCCAAATTACATGGCTTCAGACTTTCAGGGTACATACATCAGTTATAGTTACTTTAAATAATAATGTTGTGTTAAAATATTAAATCTCTAAATAAATGATCTGGTTTAGGATTGCTTATTCAGACTACGTATATGCTTATATTGAAGTGCTTATCTATTTTGAATTAAGCATATGCTTTTTGGATTGGCCATTACAAACGCCCTCTGAGCTTTCTTATCATAAACAGATTACTATTGGTGGATTAAAAAATAGCAAGTTACGCTTAGGGTTAACCAAGTTTTATCTGTAAGATTGCTTATGAGCATAAGGGGTTTAAGTATGCAATCCCAGACACTAATTTGTGTCGGCAAGGTTTTCGGAGGGAACTTATAAGGCTACTCCTTTCTAAATGGGGCTTATATTTTTTTTTTTTTTTATGTTTTCAAAATAAATTGTCGTTGTATACTTTATGCTCATTTTTTTATTCGGGGCCAGATAGATGTCGCAAGATGCCTTAAAAATTATATCAGATAGTATTATTCATTTAGCTCTGTATTATGCCAATGGTAGTAGTATGTCTGAGCAAGTCAAGTTGTTCATACAGGTTCAGTTGGAAATGAATCCCCAGGTGTTTAGTTTTTTAATTGACAAATACGACCTTCATAATCATTGGTACTTTTATGAGAGCAGATAGAGAATGAATCATTTGGTGTATCTCATATTCTAGGCGTCCAGGCTTATCGGAGTTTGTAAAAGCTGATAAACTCACTTTTAATAGTTTATGAGTTTATCTTATGTCTTTGAATAAGCCATAAGATCAATATGATAAGCTCACAAGCTGTTACAACTGAGCTTATAGGCCTTTCCAAATTATAGTAAGCCTATAAGCCGAGAAAATAAGCTAAGCCAAACACCCCCATGAAAGTTTCAAAGTAAAGTTGTTTCCGAGTAAGCAATTTGAGAGGGTGTTTAGGATTGCTTATTCAGACAGCTTATATGCTTATACTGTAGTGCTTATCTATTCTAAAAATAAGCATGTACTCAGCCTAATGAGCAATTACAAACATCATGTGAGATTGCTTCTTTTAAACTAATTACTCATGGTTGGTTTAGAATACTAAGTTTACGCTTACGGTGAATTTAAAGGATTATTTGTTTTTACTTATTAACATAAAATGTGTAAGTAAGCAATCCCAAACACTAATTTTCACTAAAAACATAGTGGAGGGGAATATATTATGTTACTATTCCTCCAAATATTAGATAAGCTCCACGTTCTGAAAATAATATTTCCGTTTTATTAATGCATTCAATATATAAACTGGTACGTTTATATCTTATTTTTTGTTAACTTATAACTTTCAATGATATTCATAAGTCATGCCCGCCCATCGGGCGGGCTTCGACATCTAACAACATCAAAATTAAAATTAACTTCCTTTAAAAAATACACAACCGTAACTAATACCATTAAAAAAAAACTGTCATAAACATAATTAAACAATAACTAAAACCATCCATACAAAAAAAAAAAAAAAAAAAAAAAAAAACGACTTAAAACATAATTTTACGTTAACTAAAACCGTCCAAATTACAACTACAAGTCATGCCCGCCATTGGGCGGGCTTTGAAGTCTAGTATATATATATATATATATATATATATATATATATATATATATATATATATATATATATATATATATATATATATATATATATATATATATATATATATATATAGTCAAGCGTTCAAATGAGAAGTCAGATTTTTGTGAGAAAGTGAGAAGAGATCCTAGCCACTCATTTTATCTTTTTTTAATTTTGATCTAATGCTTAATACTAGTTAACCAATTTTTCTGAAAATTTCAAAAAAAATTTCAAAAAATTTTTAAGAATTTTCGATTTTTTTTTTCCGTCATTTTTCACATGTGAAAAAAAAATTCCGAAAATTTTTTTCCGAAAACTTTTTTTCGAAAATTTTTTTTCGCAATTTTTCTTCGTGACATGTCAAAAAAATTTCACATGTGAAAATTTTCAATTTTCACATGTGAAAAAAATGAAGAAAAAAAATTTACATGTGAAAATTTTCAATTTTCACATGTGAAAAAAAAATTCACATGAAAAAATTTTCAATTTTCACATGTGAAAAAAATGAAGAAAAAAAAATTTACATGTGAAAAAAATGAATAAAAATTTCACATGTGAAAATCGAAATTTTTTTTTTCGAAATTTTTTTTTTCCGAAACTTTTTTTTCGATTTTTTTTTTTTTATTTTATTTTTTTCTTCACGTGTGAATTTTTTTTTTTTCAAAACTAAAGAAGGATAAAATGAGTGGCTAAGATTAGTTCTCACCTTCTCACAAAAATTAGATTTCTCACATGAATGGCCTCCTATATATATATATATATATATATAGAGAGAGAGAGAGAGAGAGAGGGACGAAGTTTCTGTGTTATCTTATAATTTTTTATGTGATTTGATAAATCAAATCACACTTATCATGTAGCAAGTTATACATTAGTCCTTGGACTTTGATCCTCTTCTTTCCTTACCACATGGGCTGGGTATAACGCCTAGATGGGCTTAAGTATCGGGCTAGCCAATTACTTGACTCCATTACTAATCCACTAAGTCTAATTCAATGATTCGTTAGTCCGTTTACATGATCTCGTGTTACTTAGATCTTGTATAATGTAAATATGATAATTACATTATAACAAATAGTGTCTCTGTGTATATGTGTGTGACCCCACATGCTCTAGCCATATAATTATTTATTATGCCAAGAGCATACTCCAACAACTCTTACTTGCGAACGACATAATAACAAGTAATTATACAAGCAAATGTTAGCGTCTAGCAACACACCAACGCCCCTAGAAACACATGACAATGGTTTCTTAAATATCTCATTTAAACTGGTTTATATATCATCTATCTTTTTGTTTGAGATACTTTGTTGAACAATAAACATGGATCATAAGTCATTCTCATTGTTTAACGATTATGTTTCTCGATATAGATCTTGAACTAGATTACCATATTAATCAAGTATCCTCTCAATTACATTTAGCTATGGTCGTACATACATCTGCTCAAATTCATCGAGAGCCCTGTAAGGTTCCTAAACTATTATGAATCATATAAAGATAGAAAGCTAAGCGTCTTAAAGAGAGAAAGAGAGAGGTGAAGAACGATATGTGGAATGTTTATCACTAAAAACACACACTACTAATGAACTCACAATGTTCTCACACCTCACAAATGAGGTTACATGTCCCTTTTATAGATAGGAAAGGATTGT
>JARVZY010000451.1:0-31660 GCA_030686995.1 Artemisia argyi
ACGGCAACCTCCTGAAACAAGAGAGTTTTACATGGTTTGAGTCTGTGTGGCGGTGGGTTCAACTTCCGTGGATTAGTCGGCGAAAGGTCGGAAACCAATGTTACCCAAATGAATGAATGAATGAAAAAAAAAAAAAAAAAAAAAAAAAAAACTTAAGCAAGAACAAATCAATGAGCTTTGAAGCTACTGATTCCTCACTTGTGTTTTAATGGATTACGTTTATGTTGTAGTAGTGACAGAAAAATAGGGATCAAGTTTATGTTGCCAAAGAAAAGGTACAAGCTCATCGACGGAGACGTTTGGCAAATTAATCGTCCCTTTGAAAAACTTTTGGGGCAAATATCATCCCTGACCAACATCAAATGACTAAAATACCCCTGTTCAAACTTTAGGGACGATTTTTGCAATTTACTCTTATTCATTTCATTTTTAGTTTTTTACGCAAATGGTCCCTGTGTTGCGTCAAGTTTTACAGTTAGTCCCTAATTTTGTGCAGTTAGTTTATCCGTTAAGTTATTTGCACAGTTAGTCCTCAGTTAATATTTTTTGCAAAGTTAGTCCTCATTTTCTAAAAAAGTCCTATTTTTTGCACCGTTAGTCCATCCATTAATATTTTTTTACACCGTTAGTCCATCCGTTAAGTTATTTGCAAAGTTAATATTTTGCAACTTTGTCAATCCGTTAATATTTTTTACGTTCTCGTCCATTTTTTAACGTTTTTGTCTAATTTTTTTTACGTTTTTGTCAATTTTTTTTTACGTTTTCGTCTATTTTTTACGTTCTCATCCGTTTTTTAAAGTTTTCGTCTATTTTTTTACGTTTTTGTTCGCTTTTTTACGTTTTCTTCTGTTTTCATATGTTTTTTTAATCCTTTTTCGCCCTTTTTTGTGATTAGGTAAGTATACTAGAAGAAAACTTGACATTTGATTTTTAAAAAAATTGTATCAATTTTAACTCATGGTTTTGACCCCTTTCTGGTCCGAATCATCAAAAGTGTAAAACACAAAACTTGTCCGGAATGATGTTTTACATCAAGACGCATGAGATTTTAACCTGAAAAATGCAAAACAAGGGCTATTTACTACAAAAAATTAAGCTTTTTTTATACATTTTCGTCCGTTTTTTCAAATAAGTTTGATGATTTACACAAGTACAAAATTTACAATAGTTTATAAGTTATGAATTTGGTAAAAAAAAAATAGCTTAAGTTTTGGTAGTAAACGACCCTAGTTTTGCATTTTTCAGGTAAAAAAAATAGATGAAAGCGTAAAAAAATTGACAAAAACGTAAAAAAAAAAAGACAAAAACGTTAAAAAAATAGGCGAGAATGTAAAAAATATTAACGGATTGAAACATTCATTTTCACTCACCCAACCAAAAACTCCCTCCCTCATGGCTAAAACCAAAACATCTTTTTTTTGGACCGACCATACTCAATTTAAACACAAACTCAACACAAAAAAACCCAATTAAAAGAGAGAGAAAAAAAAAAAAAAAAAAAAAAAAAAAAAAACAAAAAAAAAACTTCTATTAGCGAATGGTTTGGCGTGAGGGTAATTGGTGTCATGGCTTAGTTTTGGCTTGGGTGCACGTTGGCTGGCGAGGGTGCTCAAGCCACCATACCCAGCCTTCTAAGTGTTAACAAACCCACTTAATTGCATTTCCTGAAAAATTACACTTTTAAGTCATTTTTTCTTTATCTATTGATTTACACTAAAATATTTAGTGTCATTTGGAGCCTAATGAGTGGTCTTGACTAATTTTGTATATTTCTTTCCACTTACTACGTATGTAGATTGATTTTACAGGTTAGTGTGATTAGCAAGGATGAATATCTTGATCCTAGGACTACACCAGGTGGAAAAATGACTTTTCAATAAGCACGGCCTATAAAATACTGAATGGTCTTTAGAGCATCTCCGATGCATTATATCTTCATGAGTTCAATACAATAACACATCACTTACGCATCATTATAAAAAATTTTCACATAAAATACTTGCAATCCATTAGACCTTACATGATATATTAAAAGGGCCCACCATAGTGTTAGGAAAAAAAAATTTTAGATCCCGACCCCCCACTCGAAAAATCCAAGCTTCGCCACTGCTTGAGCCAGCCAGTACCCGAGCCGTTTAGGTACCATCAGTGTTCTAAAAGGCGCGCCAAGGCTCCGTCAAGGCGTCGCCAAGGCGTGAGGCGTGGCCTCGGCGCCACCAAATGGACCAAGGCGTGAGGACTAGGCGTCATGTGAAAATGCGTGGCATAAGGCGCGAAAAGGCGTGCAAAGGCGCGCCTTTTTGGTAAGGCGTGGCGCCATTTTTAGAAGCATTTAGGAGATTTATGGATTTTGGCTTGAATTTCAAGTATTTAGGTTATTTCTTTCTTGGGCCTCGTAATTTCAAAACTTAATTACTACTTGGGCCTGACTATTTGGGATTTGAGCTTTAGTATTCGAAATTGCTCTTATAAAATGATATAAAATTATAAATACATAAATTTATAAAAATTTTGTTGCCGCCTTAAGCACGCCTTAAAAAACATCAAGGCTTGAGGCGTGGCTTTGCCGCCACGCCATGCCACGCCTCACGCCTTTTATAACATTGGGTACCATTGACTAGCTCACTGGAGCCATTGACCTGTTGTTGATAACTTTTTTCATTCAACTTTAGGGCCAGCTACATGGATTGTGCAAATGGACTACCAACTAGGCTTGCTTTAACTACATTTTGGGCCTTATTCATCTTTGGGCTTCTAACCAATCTTCGTAACCTCAAACTTTATTTTATAATCTTCAAATTAATCTTTCACAACTCTTTCATATTTATCACCTTTGAACCTCATTTGCTCCACTATTTCTCGTATGACCTTAACAATAAAATAAAAAATAGACGTAATATTTGCAATTAAAACCTTAAAATTATCATTTTATTTTAGCTCAAATAGGGGCATTTTTAGTATCAAAACATGAATAATTGTGACTTCATCAATACAATTAACTAGTTGTGTTTAGTGATTTGCTATTTCAATAAAGTTAGATGTAAATATATAATATAAGAGGAGAAACATTTACATCTCTTTTTTACGTTAGTACGTATGGAAAAAATAAATAAATTTGTGGCATCTACAACTACGTTTATTCCAATAACTACATTTCAGAGGAGAAACATAATATATACTCTAAATTTTACAGACAATATGAAGTTTCTTATGCTTCATATGTAATAGGTGTAGATACTTTTTCACCATTAATCATACGAATTTTATTTTGAACGCCACAAATGATAATATTACAATCTCAGCTAAGGAGCTAGAAACAAAGTACAAACTCCGGACCTAGTAATGCTTCTTAAAAATTGAAATTACAAGCAACAATCAAATATCTTACTGATACAAGGACTAACTAATTAAAGAGCAAACTCAGCAGGAATACTCACCAACTTTTGAAAAGTTGTATAAAATTCAATCGGAAGCTCATTATCAAGATTGTTGAGAAGAGCCCAATTGGAAAACCGATCCATGCTCCATCCCAAGAAATCCATGATAGATCCTCGCCTTCTTCATCTATTCCTTCCGATGATGGAGTATCCTCAAGACATGTGATATTAATCTGCATACCGCATAATCCACTGTTGTTTTGAAAACTCAACTCATCCATAGTGTCCATTTGTCGACCACGAGGAATTTTACCCGTCAACATGTTGTTGCTCACATCCAGAATTGAGAGTTGGCCAAGCTGATTTAGTGTTTCTGGAATTGAACCTGAGATTTCATTGTGTGACAAATCCAAGCTTTCTATGGCCTGAAGATTGCCAAGAGACATTGGAATATGCCCAGAAATCATGTTGTTTGAAATGTTGAGCACTTTTAAGGCTTTGAGATTTCCTAATACTGGTGGAATTTCACCGGAAATTCTGTTGTTTGACAAGTCCAACAGAGAGTAGATATCGAGATTATCACTCGGTAAGCCTTGATAAGATTTCTTCCAATTGACAAACAATTCTTGAAGCAAATCAGAATGACTATACCAGGAAGTCTCAGTGGGGTGGGAAATGGTACTTTCAATTTCCTGAGATTTAATCATTCTTTGCAGGTTTGCTATCTCATATGGAATACTTCCGGTTAGGTTGTTCCCAGAGAGATCAAGAATTCGGAGAGCACTAAAGTTGGAGATAGTGTTGGGGATAAATCCATTGATGGAATTGTTTCTTAAGATAAGAATTTCAAGAGATGGGATTTGTGGTAGAATCTCCTGCAGATTACCAATAATATTGCTGTTTTGAAGATCAAGAAGGCGGAGATTGACCAATTTAGTCAAATTCCGAGGCAGATTGCCAGAAAACTTATTCCCTCCTAAATAAAGAGCTCGGGTTCCTTCCGGAAAGTTTGTTGGGATCTTACCAGAGAAATCATTGTCGGACAAATCTAGTTCAAAAGAAGAACTTTTCCCCATAACAGGTAAACTGTCACCAAAGAATTTGTTTTTGGACGAGTCCAGAAACTCTAGATTGTGAAGTTTGGAGATGGATATCGGAATTTGTCCTGAAAGATTATTTTCTGACAAATAAATCAATTTGAGCCTTTTGGCGTTGCCTATATTTTTGGGCAGCTCCCCAGAAAATATGTTCCGCGACAAATCTAGATCTAGTAACATGGAAGATTCAAATAGGCGAGGTGGGATTGACCCGCTGAGGTTGTTATATGAAAGGTACAGTATTTCAATGGTGTTTCTATTGGCGAGCCAATCAGGGAATCTTCCCTCCAATTTGTTTTTACTTAAATCAATTACATGAATTTCTTTCTGTAATGAAATCCATTCAGGAATTTGGCCTGAAATTCCACAGGAAGGCATTGAGATGTACATAAGACTACATCTTGGATCAACCTTTGTTGTGTTATTCCAAATCAACTTGCTTCCCATTCCACCAATGTATAAAACCTTTAAAGTTCTGATTTTGAATAACCAAGTTGGGATCTCCCCGGAGAGCATGTTGTCGTGGAGTCGAAGGATTTTCAACTTGTTCAGGTCTTGCATCACTGATGGTATTTGACCAGTAAACTGGTTACTGCTCAGGTCAAGAGCAGTCAAGTTGATTAGTCTTCCTGTGAATGTCGGAATCTCCAATGAGAAAGAATTCTCAGACAGATCCAGTGATTCTAACTTTGTGAGGTTTACAACGAAAGACGGGATTCTGCCTGAGAAACGATTCTTTTGTAACGAAAATACCCTTAACTGGGTTAAATTTCCAAACTCTTCTGGGATATTTCCCCCAAGAAAATGCCCATTATTCAACATCAGTGATTCAAGATTTATAAGCTTACCAAATCCAGGACTTAAAGCTCCACCGAACTTATTGTCACTAAGATCAAGATCTCGAAGTGATCTGAGTTCAAAAAGATTATCAGGAATCGGACCCCGGAAACTATTTTGACTTAACCTTAGCGTAGTCAAATTTTGAAAAGAACCTAGTTCGGGTCCTAGTTTTCCCTCAAGATTATTGTCACTAAGGTCAAGATCTCGAAGAGATTTGAGTTCAAAAAGATTATCAGGAATCGGACCCCGGAAACTATTTTGACTTAATCTTAGCGTAGTCAAATTTTGAAAAGAACCTAGTTCGGGTCCTAATTTTCCCTCAAGATTATTGTCACTAAGATCAAGATATCGAAGAGATTTGAGTTCGAAAAGTTGATCAGGAATCGGACCCTGGAAACTATTTTGACTTAACTTTAGCGTAGTCAAATTTCGAAGAGAACCTAGTTCAGGTTCTAGTTTCCCCTCGAGCAAATTGTCTCTCATGCCCAAATCACGTAAATTAGTTAAACTCCCAATCTCTTTCGGGATGTTTCCTGAAAGAAAGTTCCCATGGAGGTACAATGATTCAAGATTTCGAAGCTTTCCAACTTCTGGGCTTAAAACCCCATCGAGAAAATTGTAGCTCATGGTCAAGTAACATAAATTCGGTAACCGAAAAAGCTGGCTGGGGATGGAGCCATTAAAATTGTTCACCCTCACGTTAAGGTGAACTAGTTTGGTGAGATTGCCAAACCCATCTCCAGGAATCTCGCCTTCAAAATAATTCCCCTCGATATCAAATAGTTCAAGTGACTGGATATGAAAAAGGGGAGTGAGGATGTCAGAAGATACTGGAACTGGATCAAAATCAGGAGGAGGGATGGCTACCTTATATAGATGAAGCTTGGTAACACTTCTGGTTCTGGAGCAATTAACACGCTCCCAAGAACAACAATTAGAAGCAGGATTCCATGAGTCTAGTTTTTTAAACTTAACGGAATATTTGGAATTGTAGATGGAGGTGAGGGTGGATTTGAAGCGGAGTAGTGCATGCTTTTGATGAATGGGACAAGAGAATGTTGGGATTGAAATGAAATTGAGTATTAACAAGATGGATAACATTAACTTTAACATTGGTGTGCTTGCCATGGTGGGTTTTGGTGGTTCTATTTTTTGATGCATGAGTATATGTTCTGGTAGTCATTATATAGGGAATGAAAATGCAGATATTTTCTTTCTTTCTTTCATTTCTAAATTCATAGAAAATAATGTACTACTTTATTATATGATTGTACAAGTTATGAACCACGAGTGGCGCACTAGAAAAATTATGTCAGTTTGTATGTGTACCATTTTTAAGTCAAGTCAATGGGTTGTGGATTCTTTTGCCCTTTTCACTATAACATTAGGTATGACAGTATATACTGGCTTTAGGAAAGTTATTTGAGCAGAAAAGTTTTTTTTTTTTCTTTTTTTTTAAACATTCATGGGAAAGGTTATTTGGGCACTTATGTATACCAATCATATAACAATACTACTCTTTTGCTTTTACATGTAAAAGTAGCTTCTATCTAGTAAACTGATAATACTAAAGTAAAGGTTTTTGTTAATCATATTTTCAGATCATGGTTTAATTTAAATACCTACATATTAGTGATTCAATTACTAATTAGTTAGATTTGATTTTTTAGCATTCCAGCTGCAAAATAATAAAAGGTTGTAGTCTAACGTCGATCAAGTGATGGACAATGGGGCATATAAACTTCAGGTTCAAAGTAATATATACGTTTTCACAGGCGATGTTATGCGGTTGACAAAACTCGCCTTCTTAGACGCAATAGTTAACCAATGTATTCTTTGAAGATACATAAACTCTGTTACGTTTGATTACTTTTAAGAGATAAAACGTGACAGTGTTTGTTATAACATCAATTCAAATAGCTATACTTGGTGGAAAGAACGTTATTTTAAGTCTTATTAATTCTTACTGAAACAAGAGATCGAGAGTATATTGGTGTGCAATACATTAATGGTTTATACAAAACCAATCCCTAGGAAAATAAATCATGTTTGAAACTGTTTATTACAACATTTAAATCTAACTTTTACAAAATAATGTCTTCATTTTAATAAATCAGGGCCCGTAAAAACAAAGCTAAGAATGATACCTAATATCCTTTTGATATATTTCTTAAATGTGCGGCCTAAATAAATTGAACTTAAATGACATCATATCTATTAGAAACTTCTATTTCTAAAGCATCAGGTGGTCCTGGTTACTTGGACTTTGATAGGAACACTTATTTGCTTGACTTGGTGGAAAATAAGGTTGTTTTTAAGTATTCGATCCGGTCAACAAACATGAGAGCAAATTAGGGGTTCATCTTTTTGGATATGACGCATAGAACAAAAATGGAGTTATCATATATTAATAAACATGCCGTAAGAAAAGGGAAACAATTGACACCAAGACTTACTTTGTACATGAAAACACTACAATCTTTGAACTAATCAAGAATATTGGACTTTTTAGTTCAGTGATACTAATCAAGCATAACAGTTAGGCTGTTTGTTAATTTGGACTTTGTTGAACGTTTCATATTTTAGTGCAAGTCTTTATATTACAGTAGGAGTATATATTTGCAAATTTTAATTTTCAGTGTAAATTTATATGTACTGTCTTAGCAAGATCCATAACACTAACTTTAGCATTGGTATTTGTTTTCTCATGTTGCGGGTGGAGGTTTTATATATTTTATAAGTTACACTAGTTATAATACCCGTGTACGCACGGGTTCTTTTTTAAAATTTTCAATAATGTTTTTTTATCTATAAAAAAACAAATAGCTTATTGTTTGTTTTTTGTTTTAATTATGGTTCTTAATTGTTGTAATATAGTATGCATATTAGCAAGTGTTACTAAGTCTAGGGGGTCGTAGTGTAACTTTAGTCAAATAGGAATGCATAGGTCGGTTCATCACACTCTATATATATCATTATAGGGTTTCAAACGATGTGGTGTCGATAGCAATTCGCAAGTCGAGCTTTCTCCTTTGTGACAACCGGTTCAACTCTTTTAGGGTTGGTTTTCTTCCCCCCTCATCTCTACAACAAGGAGGTGAGGGGGGAGGGTCATTGTACATTCATTCTTTTCAATACTAATCGTTTTGGTTAGGGTTCATTCTTGTGCATTACTTTCTGTCGATTACAACATCTGCTGGTGTCTGTGTTTAACTACTTATTCTTCTTCAAAGTTCGAGTATTCCGCAACGTAGGTTCCAGGTTGTTGGACATAAAAGATCAACAATTGGTATCATGAGCTTGGTCGAGAGCTTCTGGAATCTAGGATCGATTTGTTGAAGGTTCTTTTGTTCAGTGTTCATCATAGAAGAAAACGGTTCTGTTTTCAGGTTTCTTGATGACCAACAAAAGAAAGAAAGTTTCTTGGTGATCGTTTTCTGATAGGAACAGAAGATTGGTTTTCTGTTTGGGCTACCAGCATCAACGACAACAAGAAGGTGCAGCAAGTTAGCATCGATAGTCAAGGTTCTTTGATTCTCGTTTTTCTGTCCGGGTTTTGCGACAAGACGAAGAAGGTTTCAAAGGGTTGTTTTGGTTTTCGGTTTAAAAAAGTCGAAAAGTGCTGGTGTGTTTGGGTTTGTCACGATCTTTGACAAAGAACATCATCAGGTTCTTGATTTTTGTTGAAGAAGATCAAGGTTTGTAAAAAGGTTATTGGTTTAGAAGTCCATTTAATTAAACCATTGTTGACAGACGTCTAAGAAACTAAAAGTTGTGAAGTTTTTCATCTTTTTGCATTTTAACCGACAACATGAATTATATATTCAAAGTGATGTATATTTAATTGGTATTTTAGATCTTGGCTATTAAAGATTTGATTATTAAATAAAGATTATTACTTTGAAGTATTTTTGCACAAGGTACTTTGTTTAGTTCAGATTTGTGTGGTTTATATCACAAGGTTTTATGAATAAACAAAGGGTCGCTGAAAAGAATGTTCAAGACTTGTCGAGGTTGCAAGATTTCTTAGATTACAAGAAATTTATGTTGCAAAATTAAAGTACGACAAGGGTTACTTCAAAAAATCGTTGGTTCCTATCTTGATTCAAGGGTTGTCGATTTGTTGGATGGTTTGATTTCCAAGGTTTAATCGATATTTGAGTAAGAAAGGGTTTTTGTTTTTTTTTTGAAGGGTTTCTTGGTTTGATCGATTTTTGTAAGGTTTATTACATGCGTTAAATTGATCAACAAAGGAGACAACTGCAACAGGGATTTAGAAAAAGTTGGGGACTTTATACAAGACAAAGTCTTTAGCTAATCGTTTGTACTTGAAGAAGAAGTTATATACTTTTCACATGCATCCGGATAAGAGTCAGTCTGAACATATTGATGAGTTTCATAAGCTGGTAGGTGACTTAGCAACTATAGATACTGCTATATCGGATGAGGATCAGGCATTATTATTACTCACATCTTTACCATCGTCTTACGGTAATTTCGTGGATACTTTGCTATATGGTTGGAATACTTTGAAGCTAGAAGACGTGGTCGCGACACTTCATTCTAGGGAACTTCAAAGGATGACGGAAGCAAAGGTTGATGGTGGTGAAGTGTAACATCCCCTAATTTGAAATGCGGCAGCGGAATAGAAATTAGGGTGTTACGGTGAGGATCGAAGTCATAATGATAGAAAACGACTCGAAGAGACGTTTTAAAAACATTATTTCATTTATAATTATTTGAATACAATAGGTCCTTATCAGAGTATTATAAAAACTTGATGTTTTGAACTAAATCAAACATCATTTATTTTACATCATATTTGAAATAGAGTAAACATAATTTGAAGATTTTTGCCGCCCGTTCCATGCTTGCTTCCCCTGCTAAATACCTGAGATACATGCTTAAAAGTCAACAAAATTGTTGAGTGAAATCATAGAGTTTGAATTTAATAATCATTTTGATACACAAGCAATATTGTATTGGAAAATACAATCAGTTTGAAAACATTGATATTGCAGTTCATATATTGCACTAAGTCTCATGACACGCAAACGTTAACAAATACCGTAAACGGTGGGTGTTTATCAAATCAATGATAAATTTTTGCCCTCGTGTAATAGGTGATTTGCCAATTCCTATTTTTACTCAAATATAATTATCACGACTAATGCGGCTAACCACATGCATAATGGCATTCCGTCAAGCATTAGTGGGACAGGCTGTCAAACCTTAAATAGATCTATTCATTATATTCGCGTTCACCGCAGTGATTAATGGCTCATGAATAAGGGTCTTTTGGCAATAGCTAACTTAGGCATATATCAGTCAGGAAAGCATACAGAAAATACTTGTGAGCTATTTATAGCATGTATCCCCCTCACGGAGTTTTGAAAATAATTAAATGTGAGGCTATGACTCACCTTGATTGATACTGAAAATGAAGAAAATAAAGTCGGATGAATTTTATGAAAACGGCTTCGAAACACAACCTGATAAATAAATTTATCTAAGAAATTGACCAAAAACTATTCGGTAATTATAAAGAAAATAACGAATATTAGATATTCGTTATGACGATTAAGTGATGTGCAGTGAAAATATTGTGAGATGCATGATATGACAAAATATGATTTTTAAAATTATCCATCGGAGTTTTTCCTTTTTAATCGTCAGTAAAATCTTAACCTTTTAAAATATCGTTATATATTATTAACGTTAAGTTAATAATATATATATATAAATATAAATAAAATTTAAACATGATATGAATTAAATTTACGAAAAATATAAAATAAATAAGAATGATAAATAAATTATATTTAGTCTTTGTCTCCTTTTCCAATTTTTACCATTTTTACACTAACGATACTTGCGTTACACCGTTTGTCCTTTTTATATATTTTTCAACTATAGTCCTCTACTTTGTCCAATAATCAATACAAACCTTCTAATATTAATTTTTATCACATTTTATCCTTAGATTTCTGTATTTACAGGTTTAGTCCTTGATTTTCAATATTTACACATTTAGTCCTTCTAGGTGTCGTCGCGTTACATTTTTAGTCCAATTTTTACAAAAATGATTATGGAACTTTCTAAAATTTTTTCGAAGCTTATTAATTAAGTAACAAGCTTATTTAACTGCTTATTTATTTCAAAAGCTTATTTTTATGGCTTATGGGCCTGGTTCGAATTATCTTAAGGCCCGTTAAGATTTTTGGAGGCGAGGGCATGGAAAAAGTTTTGGGCTTGGCTTTGGACTATTTTTATGATTCTAAAAACATATCTTATAGGCCCAGTGGGCTTACGGATTTCAAAAGCTTAGTGGGCTTTAGTTAAGCCCACTCGACAATAATAAGATTTTTAGTTTCAAATTTTGGTTTAAAAACCGGTTCATGTCATTTCAAAATGGATCGATTAGGATGTCTAAACGTGATTATTTTTACAAGTTGTTTATATGAAAATGTTAGCTTGCTAGGTGGTCTATGGCGTCGTGAAAAGATGTGATACTATTGTTAAACGAAATTTTAAGTTATTCGTTGGTTTTGGAATATGGTTTAGTCGATTTATATTACTTGAAAACTATCAAAATTTTACTAAGTGTTATACAATTTGTAAATCGATGGATGTAGATTTAAAATGAATGCATGACATAATTATAACGTTACAACTAAAGTGAATGGTGTGTGCTACGTGATTCTTAAGCCATCCAAGATAGAGGCAAATCACATTTTGTGTACTACGAACAATTATATACGTAAATTTAGTGTGCAAAGTGTATACGTACAAAACAAAAATCACAAAGTGCATGACTATACAAATACGTATGAAATGGTTTGGAAATGAATGTAGGGAACTTACAAACACTTTAAAAGTGATCTAGAGTCGAGCTAGGTAGAAAAGAACACAAGAAATCACGTCAAAGTTATATAACCCAAACGTTATATAATTATTTTAAACCCGATTTCTTTCTTTGCTTCCAATACTATACTACACGACTTGTAAGCTTTGTAAGAAGGGAATGGAGGTCGAATAATTGCAGGGAAATAGTGTGGGAAATAATATGAGGAGTATGCATGCAATGAACGTACTATATATACTATATATATAACGTTTAGTGGAAAATTTCAATGTGAATTCCTCCTACACTATTGCATGTCAGGATAGCTGAAATACTAGGTAGTTTTATAATGTTTTAGGGTGGTTTGTGAGAGCACAAAAGATGGAGAGTGTTGGGTGATTCATGCATCATGTCGACCAAGTCTATATATATGCATATGATTCACAAAACGTATACAACTTGAATAAACGTGATCATCTTTAACATTTGAGCTTAGAATCATCTTAGGAATAATATTAGGAACGTTTAGAAACAAACTAGATTCAAAACGGTTAGGTTTTGAATATAGTTCAAATCGATTTGGGTTGGCTATGGTCGATTACTATGCCTCTTAAAAACGTATCAAAACTCATCGTAGGAACACGAGACTTGACACACTAATTGTTGGCTAGTAGGTTAACGAGATGGGAAAATAAAATATATAGGTCGTGTGCTAAATTTACGAATAAAGGGTGCGATTTGGAGGGGGTTTGAAATGAGTCGAACGGATGAAAATTTAATAAATAGGATTTTGGGCTTAGTTGTGTGGGCTTAGGAATAGTAAAGGTGGATTGGGCCGAAATTAATTAAGGGTCCGGTTGATTAATTTAGGATAATTAAGGATTTTAATTATTTTTAATAAATATAATTAAGATTAGGATTTAGGTTTAGGATTAAATGAAAAGTTTAGGTTTCGTGTCACGTGTCGAGGATTAATTCTGTCATTTCGTGAATTATATTATTTTGTGAAAATCGCCAAAATAATATAATAAGAAAAATTTTAAATTTTTTCGAGAAAATGGGAATTAGAAATGATAACGAAAGATTATATATTTATTAATGATTTAATTACAAGAAATTTTTACAGGGTTCTACAGTACCCACTTGTCATTCTGAATTTCGTCCCGAAATTCGATTTTAAGAAATCTAACAAGTGCGTTCTATGAAAATAAGTGCGGATATTTCTCACGGAATCTATCTTCTCTTTCCCATGTATAAGTCGGTCCTCGCTTAGAGTCCCATCTTACTTTTACAATGGGGATACGATTCTGTTTGAGTTGCTTAACTTCTCTATCCATTATTTCCACAGGCTCTTCTGTGAACACTAGTTTGTCGTCCAATCTAATCTCTTTTAGTGGAATGACGAGAGTTTCGTCTGACAAACATTTCTTGAGTTGGGATACGTGAAACGTAGGGTGTATCCTACTAAGTTCATCCGGAAGTTCTAACTTATAAGCAACTGAACCAATTCTCTCCAGAATTTTGAAAGGTCCAATATACCTCGGATTTAACTTTCCACGTTTTCCATAACGGATCATTCCTTTCCATGGCGAAACCTTCAACATGACTTTGTCTCCTACTTGAAATTCCATAGGCTTTCTCCTGACATCAGCATAACTTTTCTGTCTGTCACGAGCAGCTTGCAAGCGTTGCTTGATTTGGAATATCTTCTCAGTAGTATCATGTATTAGCTCTGGCCCGGTAAGTTGCATATCACCAACTTCTGTCCAACAGATTGGTGATCTGCACTTTCTTCCGTACAGTGCCTCAAAAGGTGCAGCCTTTATGCTGGCATGGTAGCTATTGTTGTACGAAAATTCAACTAATGGCAAGTGTCTATCCCAACCTTTTCCGAAATCAATCACACATGCTCGAAGCATGTCTTCCAAGGTTTGGATTGTTCTCTCACTTTGTCCATCGGTTTGCGGATGATAAGCGGTGCTCATATCTAACCTAGTACCAAGAGATTTCTGTAGCGATTCCCAAAATCTTGATGTGAATCGGCTATCTCTATCAGAAATAATAGATATTGGTACCCCATGTCTACTTACAATTTCCTTAAAATACAACTGAGCGAGTGTTTCCATCTCGTCAGTTTCCTTGATTGGTAGGAAATGTGCAGACTTGGTTAATCGATCGATGATAACCCAGATTGTGTCTAATCCGGTCGAAGTCTTTGGTAATTTGGTAATAAAATCCATTGTGATTCTTTCCCATTTCCAGACCAGAATTTCTGGTTGCACAAGTAATCCTGATGGTTTCTGAGTCTTTGCTTTTACTCTAGAGCAGGTCAAACATTTACCAACGTACTCGGCGATATCAGCTTTCATATTTGGCCACCAATAATTCTTCTTAATATCTTGGTACATTTTATTGGAACCGAGATGAATAGAATATTTGGATTTATGAGATTCATGCATGATAAGGTTTCGAATACCTCCAAATAGAGGAATCCAATATCTTTCCTTAAAACATAACATTCCATCATTTCTTCTCATAAATTCTTTTTCATTATTTGGCATTCTGTCAACCTGACCTTCCAGGTTTGACCTCCTGTCAATTTTCTCATATTGCCGGTTTTCTTCTTGTAGAACTTCCATTTGAGCTTTGATGATTTGAGCAGGAAGTGGCGAATGAATTGTCATTCCTAGAGATCGAACTCTAAGAGGTTTAATTCTATCTTTTCTACTCAACGCATCGGCTACTACATTCGCTTTACCAGGATGGTAACGAATTTCACAGTCGTAGTCATTGAGTAATTCTAACCATCTTCTTTGCCACATGTTTAGCTCCTTCTGATCTAAGATATGTTGTAGACTCTTATGATCGGTGAAAACCGTACACTTTGTACCATATAGGTAATGTCTCCATATCTTAAGAGCAAAAACTACTGCTCCTAATTCTAGATCATGAGTGGTGTAGTTTTCTTCGTTCTTCTTCAGCTGTCGTGAAGCATAGGCTATAACTTTGTCTCTTTGCATTAGTACCGCACCTAAACCATGATGAGATGCGTCACAATACACTACAAAGTCCTCATTGCCTTCTGGTAATGCCAATATTGGTGCTTCACAAAGCTTCTGTTTCAGCAGTTGAAATGCTGGCTCTTGTTTCTCTTCCCAGTTATACTTCTTGTTCTTCTGGGTTAGTTCCGTCAATGGTTTTGCAATCTTTGAAAAACCTTCTATAAATCTCCGGTAATAACCAGCGAGACCTAAGAATTGACGAATCTCGGTTGGGGAGGTAGGTGACGTCCAACCTTTAACTGCTTCTATCTTCGCGGGATCTACGTGGATACCTTTGTTGTTGATGATATGGCCTAAAAATTGAACGGTAGTAATCCAAAAATCACATTTGGAAAACTTGGCGTACAACTTTTCCTTCTTAAGTAACTCCAAAACAGTCCTTAAGTGTTCGGCATGCTCTTCTTCATTGCGCGAATAGATTAAAATATCATCAATGAACACAATAACGAATTTATCCAAGTATGGTTTGCATACTCGGTTCATTAAATCCATGAATACGGCTGGTGCATTGGTAAGACCAAATGGCATCACCTAAAATTCATAATGTCCGTATCGTGTTCGAAAAGCTGTCTTGGGAATGTCCTCTTCCCTAACTCTTAGTTGATGATATCCTGATCTAAGATCGATTTTTGAGTACACACTTGATCCTTGTAATTGGTCAAATAGATCGTCGAGCCTTGGTAATGGTTATCGATTCTTCACCGTGAGTTTGTTCAACTCTCTGTAATCAATACACATTCGGAACGTTCCATCTTTCTTTTTGACAAATAGGATTGGTGCTCCCCAAGGGGATGAACTCGGTTGAATGAAACATTTATCTGATAGTTCTTTTAACTGTTCAGATAATTCTTTCATTTCGGAGGGCGCTAATCGATATGGTGCTTTTGCAACGGGTGCTGCTCCAGGCACTAAATCGATTCCGAATTCTACTTGACGAGTTGGTGGGATTCCAGGTAAGTCTTCGGGAAATACATCAGAAAATTCTCTTACAACTGGCACTTCATCAAGTTGTTTCTTCTTTTCTTTTGTTTCTCCTCCCGTTACTTGGATTTGAAATACATGGCATCCTTTGCTTATGTATTTCATTGTCTTGGCGTACGAAATGATATTGAAAGAAGTTTTAGGTTTATCACCTTGGATGATTAAGGTTTCACCGTCGAATGGAATTTGGATGATTTTCTCATCACAAATTATTCTGGCACGGTGTTTAGATAACCAATCCATACCAATGATGACATCAAAACTTCCCAATTGAATGGGCATAAGATTGATAGGGAAAGATTTATTTAGAAGGGTTAAGGTGCAGTTTTCGATTAGGGTATTGGTACTTAGAATATTTCCATCTGCTAATTCTATTTCATAGATAGTATCTAATTCTACAGGAGTAATATTTAGATTTGCGGCAAACGAAGTAGACACAAAACTTTTATCTGCTCCTGAATCAAATAATATCTTAGCATCTTGTTGATTTAATAGGAACGTACCAGTAACAACACCTGAATTCTGCGTTGCATTCCCATCACCAAGTACATACGCTCTTCCTCTGGCAACATTATTGGTAAATTTCGGACATTGAGGTCTGTAATGTCCAACTTCTCCAAAACCATGGCACTTTACTGCTATCGGTTGTGTGTTGGCTCCAGTCGCTCGACAGTCCCTTGTCATATGACCAATTCTTTTACAGTTGCCACAAACAGCCCTACATGCTCCATTATGATGCATGTTGCACTTGTTACATGGGGGTAGCGTTCCAGAATAACCTTTACTTTCTGCAGGCACTGCTGCATAAGCTCGGGTAGCTTCTTGTCGACGATTTTGTTGCTGATGATGATTACTAGGGTTCTGCTGCTGATCTCTGTTGCGATTTCTGCTTTGATTGTTGTTGTTGCTGTAGCTACGGTTACCACTGTAACTGTTGTTATAGCTGCGGTTGTTGCTATTGTTACTCCCTCGGTTGTCAGCACTTCTCTTATGCTCATTAATCACAGAGGTAGAACCTCTTTTGATTACCCGGGTTAACAATCTCTGTGCAAGCTCCATAGCTTCTTCTACTGACTTTGGATTCGATGAGGTAACATCTCCTTCAATGGATGGTGGCAGTCCCTCCACGTATTTCTCCAATGCTTGTTCAACATCGGGTACTATAGTTGGACACAGCACCGACAACTCCAGAAACTTTCTGTCGTATGTCTTCAAGTCATTGTACCTTACAACTAGCTGATGAAATTCATCTTCCTGTTTTCGAATCTCTGTCCTTGGACAATACTTCTTCAACATTTTATTCTTCAACTCATTCCACGAAAGTCTGAAAGCTTCATCTGGACCCATAGCATTCGCAGTAGTGTTCCACCACGATAATGCCTCTCCTTGAAGAGTTCCTGTAGCAAAGGTAACTTTGCTATTCTCAGGACAACCACTCCTCTTGAAGACTGTCTCAGTATGCTCAAACCAATGTGCCATTTCAGTTACTCCTTCAATTCCTTTAAAGTTTGTTGGCTTGCAAGTCATGAAATCCTTATAAGTACAATTACGTGGAGTAATTGTATTAACTTCACGATTTGCACCATTGGTATTATTCAAACGATCCGCTTCACGAGCTGCAGATATTCCCTCAGCAATCATTCTTTGAACCTCAGTGGGGGTCAAGATCACTTCCGGGTTAGAGTTTTCGCTACTTGCATGCTCCATTTTTCTATTAATAATACAAAAATATAGCATTTAGAATTTTAAACAACCACTTGTTTTAAAGATTCTTGTGAAGTAGGGAAAATTAATTTTTGAGTCTTAATAATAATTGGGCATCATATGTAGTTTTTATTTTGATTCAACAATCATAATCATTCCGATATGTTAGATGCAATTTATAATACACATGAACAACCACAAGCATAAGTTAACATTTGTATATAGTAATATCAAAACCAACAGCATAACATTAATAACTTTAAATCAGTTGAGTTGTTATAACAAAACGATACAAGCTTATTAATGCCACACGCGGCAGGCTTGAATGCCTCATTACTAGTACAAATACTAACTGTCTCTAATGATTAGGTATGTTCACATGTTCTCCCATCTCTAAGATTTGAGTTCGGAGCTCTTGCATCTCGGTATGATGTTGCATCTTCATATCTCCTACAATGTTTTCCAATGTATCTGCTCTTCGGCGTGCAAGCTGGGCTTCCCAAGTACGGTCATGTCCCTCTCTCCGCAATGATATCGCGAAAGAACGTGTCTCAGAGATATCCGAACGTATCTGAGCTAACCCCTGCTGCAACTCTATCCTATCGGCTATAAGGTTATGTAAGGTGTTGTGGGTAGTATCTGAATGATCGAAAGATGAATAATCAATCATTTGTAGAAGTGAATCTATCTGATCTTCGTGATGCTCCAATCGCGTCACTACTACAGAAGGTGAAAAGGTAGAAGGAATTTCCATCCTAGCACTCTCGCCAGTATCATTGATATGAGCTGGGGGAGTAAAACCAGGCGGATAGGGTAATGATGGTGAAAGGGGAGAAATAGAATCAGAAATACGAAGGCGGCTGGATGTAGGTATATCTACTTCAGGGATAGGTTCTCTTTGGTGAAAATTATACGGATAAGTTTGGCTAAAAAGGTTGAGTAGGTGATTGGGTGCATATGAATTATGACGTGGTAATGGTGTCGATAAAACAAAAGCATTGGGATTCTCAGGCGTTGTAGCAATTTCGTCTTGCTCGTAGGGTTCTGTTTCTTGGGAAACAGCGTCAGGTACAGAAGTAGAACGATAAACAGGCGAAGTAACGGACGCGACGGAAATATCAGAGTCGGATTCGAACATACTCATATTGACACAATACTGTAACAATTCATAAATAACGCAGAATAAGAATTTATTATCATAAAATTTTATCATTTCACAATCAAAATATCATAGCTTAATGATTAACTTACGGAGTGCTGTAGCAAGCAGGTACGGCGGGCAAAAATTTATATGATAAAACTTTTAATTTATTTGAAAGTATGGTTATAGTTCAAAGTTTGAAAACATTTGGTTCTCTATAACGATGGCTCTGATACCAATCTGTAACACCCCCTAATTTGAAATGCGGCAGCGGAATAGAAATTAGGGTGTTACGGTGAGGATCGAAGTCATAATGATAGAAAACGACTCGAAGAGACGTTTTAAAAACATTATTTCATTTATAATTATTTGAATACAATAGGTCCTTATCAGAGTATTATAAAAACTTGATGTTTTGAGCTAAATCAAACATCATTTATTTTACATCATATTTGAAATAGAGTAAACATAATTTGAAGATTTTTGCCGCCCGTTCCATGCTTGCTTCCCCTGCTAAATACCTGAGATACATGCTTAAAAGTCAAAAAATTGTTGAGTGAAATCATAGAGTTTGAATTTAATAATCATTTTGATACACAAGCAAGATTGTATTGGAAAATACAATCAGTTTGAAAACATTGATATTGCAGTTCATATATTGCACTAAGTCTCATGACACGCAAACGTTAACAAATACCGTAAACGGCGGGTGTTTATCAAATCAATGATAAATTTTTGCCCTGTGTAATAGGTGATTTGCCAATTCCTATTTTTACTCAAATATAATTATCACGACTAATGCGGCTAACCACATGCATAATGGCATTCCGTCAAGCATTAGTGGGACAGGCTGTCAAACCTTAAATAGATCTATTCATTATATTCGCGTTCACCGCAGTGATTAATGGCTCATGAATAAGGGTCTTTTGGCAATAGCTAACTTAGGCATATATCAGTCAGGAAAGCATACAGAAAATACTTGTGATCTATTTATAGCATGTATCCCCCTCACGGAGTTTTGAAAATAATTAAATGTGAGGCTATGACTCACCTTGATTGATACTAAAAATGAAGAAAATAAAATCGGATGAATTTATGAAAACGGCTTTGAAACACAACCTGATAAATAAATTTATCTAAGAAATTGACCAAAAACTATTCGGTAATTATAAAGAAAATAACGAATATTAGATATTCGTTATGACGATTAAGTGATGTGCAGTGAAAATATTGTGAGATGCATGATATGACAAAATATGATTTTTAAAATTATCCATCGGAGTTTTTCCTTTTTAATCGTAAGTAAAATCTTAACCTTTTAAAATATCGTTATATATTATTAACGTTAAGTTAATAATATATATATAAATATAAATAAAATTTAAACATGATATGAATTAAATTTACGAAAAATATAAAATAAGTAAGAATGATAAATAAATTATGTTTAGTCTTTGTATCCTTTTCCAATTTTTACCATTTTTACACTAACGATACTTGCGTTACACCGTTTGTCCTTTTTATATATTTTTCAACTATAGTCCTCTACTTTGTCCAATAATCAATACAAACCTTCTAATATTAATTTTTATCACATTTTATCCTTAGATTTCTGTATTTACAGGTTTAGTCCTTGATTTTCAATATTTACACATTTAGTCCTTCTAGGTGTCGTCGCGTTACATTTTTAGTCCAATTTTTACAAAAATGATTATGGAACTTTCTAAAATTTTTTCGAAGCTTATTAATTAAGTAACAAGCTTATTTAACTGCTTATTTATTTCAAAAGCTTATTTTTATGGCTTATGAGCCTGGTTCGAATTATCTTAAGGCCCGTTAAGATTTTTGGAGGCGAGGGCATGGAAAAAGTTTTGGGCTTGGCTTTGGACTATTTTTATGATTCTAAAAACATATCTTATAGGCCCAGTGGGCTTATGGATTTCAAAAGCTTAGTGGGCTTTAGTTAAGCCTACTCGACAATAATAAGATTTTTAGTTTCAAATTTTGGTTTAAAAACCGGTTCATGTCATTTCAAAATGGATCGATTAGGATGTCTAAACGTGATTATTTTTACAAGTTGTTTATATGAAAATGTTAGCTTGCTAGGTGGTCTATGGCGTCGTGAAAAGATGTGATACTATTGTTAAACGAAATTTTAAGTTATTCGTTGGTTTTGGAATATGGTTGAGTTGATTTATATTACTTGAAAACTATCAAAATTTTACTAAGTGTTATACAATTTGTAAATCGATGGATGTAGATTTAAAATGAATGCATGACATAATTATAACGTTACAAATAAAGTGAATGGTGTGTGCTACGTGATTCCTAAGCCATCCAAGATAGAGGCAAATCACATTTTGTGTACTACGAACAATTATATACGTAAATTTAGTGTGCAGAGTGTATACGTACAAAACAAAAATCACAAAGTGCATGACTATACAAATACGTATGAAATGGTTTGGAAATGAATGTAGGGAACTTACAAACACTTATAAAGTGATCTAGAGTCGAGCTAGGTAGAAAAGAACACAAGAAATCACGTCAAAGTTATATAACCCAAACGTTATATAATTATTTTAAACCCGATTTCTTTCTTTGCTTCCAATACTATACTACACGACTTGTAAGCTTTGTAAGAAGGGAATGGAGGTCGAATAATTGCAGGGAAATAGTGTGGGAAATAATATGAGGAGTATGCATGCAATGAACGTACTATATATACTATATAAATAACGTTTAGTGGAAAATTTCAATGTGAATTCCTCCTACACTATTGCATGTCAGGATAGCTAAAATACTAGGTAGTTTTATAATGTTTTAGGGTGGTTTGTGAGAGCACAAAAGATGGAGAGTGTTGGGTGATTCATGCATCATGTCGACCAAGTCTATATATATGCATACGATTCACAAAACTTATACAACTTGAATAAACGTGATCATCTTTAACATTTGAGCTTAGAATCATCTTAGGAATAATATTAGGAAAGTTTAGAAACAAACTAGATTCAAAACGGTTAGGTTTTGAATATAGTTCAAATCGATTTGGGTTGGCTATGGTCGATTACTATGCCTCTTAAAAACGTATCAAAACTCATCGTAGGAACACGAGACTTGACACACTAATTTTTGGCTAGTAGGTTAACGAGATGGGAAAATAAAATATATAGGTCGTGTGCTAAATTTACGAATAAAGGGTGCGATTTGGAGGGGGTTTGAAATGAGTCGAACGGATGAAAATTTAATAAATAGGATTTTGGGCTTAGTTGTGTGGGCTTAGGAATAGTAAAGGTGGATTGGGCCGAAATTAATTAAGGGTCCGGTTGATTAATTTAGGATAATTAAGGATTTTAATTATTTTTAATAAATATAATTAAGATTAGGATTTAGGTTTAGGATTAAATGAAAAGTTTAGGTTTCGTGTCACGTGTCGAGGATTAATTCTGTCATTTCGTGAATTATATTATTTTGTGAAAATCGCCAAAATAATATAATAAGAAAAATTTTAAATTTTTCCGAGAAAATGGGAATTAGAAACGATAACGAAAGATTATATATTTATTAATGATTTAATTACAAGAAATTTTTACAGGGTTCTACATGAAGGGTTGTTTGTGAGGGGAAAATCTGATCAAAGTGATATGCAGCAGGTTGAGGAGCATTTGAAGAGGGATTGTCCCAGGTATAATCACAAGAAATCTCAAGGTTTTGTCAGGAATGAATATCAGGTATCCGGTTTTGGAGCTGATGGGTATGACAGTGCTGATGTTATGATGGCTATGAGTGTTGAACAAGTATTGGACTTCAGGGGGCTCATACCATATGACATACAGGAGAGATTACTTGTTTGATTTTGAGGAGTATGACGGTGGTAATGTACTGCTAGGTGATGGCAGGGAATGCCGCATACAGCGGACGGGTAAGGTTCAAGTACAGATGAGGGATGCGTCTAGTTTCGTTTTGGACAACGTCAGAATTAAGGCGAAACTTGATATCGCTGGGTACTCTTGAAAAAGAGGGTTTTACCGTGCAGTCGGGCAGGATCAAGGTTATAAAGTGTTCACTGGTGGTTTTATCAGGAACAAGGAAGGCTAATTACGTATATACCCTGGATGGTCAGGCAGTGACCAGGAAGACACTAAAGGGTAGGAAGCAGTTAGGTGAATCTCAGACTGGGAGAAACATCAAGACAGGCAATGTTCTTGATTCTTGTAATCAGAGGTATACACATCAATGTACAAAGAGTGGGGTCGCCAAACATTTGGGTGTTGTAGGGATACAACAGCAGAATGGGTTGGTTAAGAAGACGAATGTGACACTCTTAGCTAAGGTACGTTGTTTTCTGATTCAGTCTGGTCTGTCCAAGGTTTTTTGGGCAGAGGATACAACCGGGTCTACATATCTAGTGAATAGGTCACCATCATCAGCGATTGGATTCAAGACTCCTATAGATATGTTAGGGTTTTTCGGTTGGCTTGCTAGTAATAAGCAAGGGATGCTTGAACCGGTTAAGGTCAAGTGCATATTCCTGGGATACCATTAAGGTATGGTGTGTTATCAGCTTTGGAGGTTAGATGACGTTACTTCAAAGGGAGTGCTTTACAGGAATATGGTTTTCAATGAGAGTGGGGAATACAAGAAAACTTTCATTGGTTTTGGTGTAGGTACAGGTTCAGTGCATGTGTTGCAGGGAGTTGAGTTTGAGGTGGAACCGCTTGGGGATCATACATTTGAGGTGGAACCTCAGGGGAATGTCGGTCAGGTAGCTGGTTCACAGGAAGTACAAACTCGGGATTTGATGGACTATCATTTAGCACGTGATAGGGAGCAACACTCAGCATGGGAACTATACAGGTATAGAGAAAACAGTAATGAGGCTGCTTTTGTAGTTGCTGCAGTGGAGAAGATATACGCACATGAGTCAATGACTTTCAATAATACAGTTGCTTGTGAGGTAATTTCCAAGTGAAAGACCAGATTGAAAGAAGAAATGGATACTCGGTCAAATGTGTGTGTGCTCAGCAACGGTTGCAGTAAAAGCAGTGACGACAGCCACAACTATTACTGGGAGTATACACCAGGTATGTTCATACATCTATTTCTCTATATAGATGGTATGGTTTTTTCTTGCGAATGCAAGGCTGAGATCTGGGTTACCAAGGGTTTGCTGGATAAAGCAAAAGGAAATATACTTGGTATGGAGATCATCAGGGATCAGAGTGGTAATACTCTGAGGGGGTCACAGTCCAGGGTTCACAATGAAAAGTTGGTACAAACTTTGTTGGAGGGACACTCCATACTGTCGTTGGAGGGTAGTCTATCAGGGGACTGTGATGTGGAAAATAATGGTAAGTGGTAATATACATATGCGGTTGGAAGCCGGGAGTATCAGATGGTCTGCACGAGACCTGACATAGCATCTGTTGATGTGGGTATGTTGGATAGGTTTGATCGTGTATTACAGACAAACGTACTGGTTTTTGTGGATATTGACTACGCTATGGGTAGATCGATCACTGTCATGGGTAGATCAATCACAAGGTACGGGTTTATGATACAAGGATGTGCAGGAAGCTCAGAAGCTATGATGCTGCACATGGAGGCTTTGTCAACAACTGAAGCGGCGTATATGACACTTACGGAAGCTGCAAAGGAGGCTATTTGGCTAAAGGGACTCTCGATAGAGTCAGGATCTAAGCTAATGTTAGTAGCGGTTATTGCTACTAGTGCGTGGATGAAGGCACACCCCTATCCGAGGTTCCAGGACTGGTTGAAGCTGCTGCGTATCGGAGATGGCTAATATGATACTAAGGTGGAAATTGTTGTAATATAGTATGCATATTAGCAAGTGTTACTAAGTCTAGGGGGTCGTAGTGTAACTTTAGTCAAATAGGAATGCATAGGTCGGTTCATCACACTCTATATATATCATTATAGGGTTTCAAACGATGTGGTGTCGATAGCAATTCGCAAGTCGAGCTTTCTCCTTTGTGACAGCCGGTTCAACTCTTTTAGGGTTGGTTTTCTTCCCCCCTCATCTCTACAACAAGGAGGTGAGGGGGGAGGGTCATTGTACATTCATTCTTTTCAATACTAATCATTTTGGTTAGGGTTCATTCTTGTGCATTACTTTCTGTCGATTACAACATCTACTGGTGTCTGTGTTTAACTGCTTATTCTTCTTCAAAGTTCGAGTATTCCGCAACGTAGGTTCCAGGTTGTTGGACATAAAAGATCAACGTTAATTTTGTTTTATAATTATGTTTGGCGTACGTAGTATCGGTTCTTATTCATATATAGTTTTTTCATGCATATTCCTCTTTATGTACAAAGTTTAGCTACCGCATGTTGTCTTTGTGTATCGGTAATTTAGATAATTCATTGTTTAATCTTATGTTAAAATGATAGCGGTTGGGTTAGCATGTAATTGTTGTAAGTTCAGCTATTAAAATATTTTATAAAATAAAATTTTAATACAATGAAGAACATTAATATAAACTTATATTTTTTTTTTTAATATTTTTGTTACAATTGGAAAGTGTATTTATGAAAAAAGATATATATATTTATTATTTTCAATTGAGATAGTCCAAACTAAAATATTTGAGTTGTCCTTTTGCATTAGAAAGTAATGGAGTTTAGTTGTTGTTAGGATTTTTTTTATATTTTTTTTATTATAATTTTTTTATATATATTATAAGTTTTGATTTTGTTCTTTAAGGTTCGAAAATAAATTATTGGATTTTCTTTTGTTTAAAAAAATTAATTCAATTATAACGCTCGTGCGCACGGGGTTCAAACAATGAGCATAACTAATAATTATATATCTACTATATTTGTTTAATTATATATCTACTATATTTGTTTGGTGTAAAATTATAAGTTTTATTATTTATAAATTCAATTATTCTTAAAACATCATAATTTATGAGACATATATTTGTAACGCAAAGGAACATACACACGTGGTTTTGGATCTGAATCGAATTTTGTTTAAATTTTTGTTTAATATACGTGGCTAATAATAATTCTTTTAAACGTACTTAACTTTTTAAACCGTGTATGCACAGGTTATTAAACCCGGATTGTAAAACAAATAGTTTTTTTTTAGATATTCTTACTTAAACTTTAAAGATGAGTTACATGAGTTGTTGCTATATGTAAAATCTTGTGTGTTTATTTGCAATCACACTAACTCATGTTTTCATATTTATATTTGTAATCACATTCATATACGTTAATCTAATCTAATAATGATGATAATATTTATAAGGAACAACAACAATAAATGTGTTTTTGAAAAAACAAATATAAAGTTTAGGGTGAATTTGTTAAATTTATTAAGTTAAAACTGAGAATTTTACATTTATGTTTATAAAATTGACTTTAAGATAGATTCGGTATAAAGTTTATGAGTTAAGTGTAAATTCTAACACTTATGAGTTTCTTTTATCTATACTACATTATAATGCATTTGAGACTATTTTATAATTAAAAATGCTTAAAATTCAGACTTTTTACTTGCTTATTATGGAAAGATTTTAAAATTAATTTGTTAGGAAGCAGGTTGGATAGGAAATTTGTTAGGAAAGCTGTTGGTTGTTCAAAATAAAATTATTTGGTTAACCATTTCAAATATCTCTACTTATCTATACTACTATATAATGCATTTGGGACTATTCTATAATTAGAAAGACTTAAAATTCAGACTTTTACTTGCTTATTATGGAAGGATTTCAAAATTAATTGGTTAAGAAGCAGGTTTGTTAGAAGCAAGTTGGTTAGGAAGTTTGTTAGGAAATAAGTTGGTTGTTCAAACTAAAATTATTTGGCTTAATCATATCTACTTATAAAGCATAAAGACAACTAAATGTGTAACTGAATAACGCAAAATATAGTCACATGTACCCACCGCCGTATTGCGCGGGTACTGTTCTAGTAAAACATGAAGATAACTAAATGTGTAACCGAATAACGCAAAATATAATCACAGGGTACCCGCCGTCGCATTGCGCGTGTACCGTTCTAGTTATATAAAAGATAAGTGTTATATATCATATACTATATAAATATAAGCCTCTTAATTGCACTTGTAGAAAACCTAAAAAAATGAATCATTAACGTGGCTATTACCATGATTGCAACTTCGAGTTTGATGCATCCTCTCTGCTTTCGTCATGTTGTCACTACCAATTATAGCGGTATAGTTAATTGTCATTCAAACAATAAAAAATAAAGTTAAATGGGGGATTTTGTTTTAATAGTTTGGTGGGAAATCTTGAGTATTTTCAGTCTTTGGGTCACATAGTTTCACCCATTTTCACACGAGATATGATTAGGAAGCCTAAACTCATGCTTAATTTTGTGCTTAAGAGTATGTGGCATTAGCTCATTGGTTTATGATATGGTAGGTCCCTCAGTTGCAACCAATGAAAAAGTAACACCCAAGTTTAGACACAAAATTAGGTATGAGTTTAGGCCTCCCAATCATTCATTTTTTCACACGACCTACAATTTCAGATTATTTTAACAATGAGTAAAATGGTTGTTGGTGATTGGGCTTTTAAAAGTGAAGCTTTGGATTTGCAATTTGTTTTTAGAACGACAATTTTAACTATCTCACAATATTAATACCACATATTAATTTTACATGTCTTAAGCAGGATTTGAACCCATGACCATTTGGTTAAAGTTCTCGCACAACATGAGCTACCATTAAGACATAAACCCTTTGGTTGAATTTGCACTTTAGCATAAAAGGAATAAACCATGGTTGATGTAACATGAGCTAGTAATTAGGATCCACCCCAAAGAATTGCCTGTCGGATCAAAATAAAGATGAAAAACTCATTAATCTTGTCAAGTCTAATGGAGATTAAGGGCTGGAACGAAATTTATAGCATGTAGATTAGCAACAGGTCCCCTTCGTTTGTGCCAGACATATATCCACTTCCAAGAACATAGAATGTTGTATTTTGCCCACCAAGCAAAAACTTCATTGTGATTACAATTTAACAACCATATCTTACAACAACAATCTTTCATTCGAAACACTATACAAATCATTAATAATTCACTGAACATTCCGTTTGACTGTATAAAGAATAATCATCTAGAAAAACACAATATATCACAAGATATTGATAAAACTTTCACAACTACCAAAAAAAAAATAATAAAATAATAATAATAATAATAATAATAATAATAATAATAATAATCTTTTTTATATAATACAACAAAACCCCTAGTGGGGACTTTCGTATTTCAAAAAAAAGATTATTTCTTAATTAAGTAATATTTTAATTAATTATTATTTTTTAATTTATAAATTTCTAAATTCGTTTTGTTGATATATACTACACAAGTAGAAGATAAATACAGAAAATATAGATAAGATGCAAAATTTTTAAATGATTATCTTTAATAATAAAAAACTATAATTTTAAAAAATATAATTATTTATTTTAAAAACTATAATCATAATTCAAACAAAACAAAGATTAAATTATTTATTTTTTAATAAATAAAAATATGTTATTCAAAAAACTTAAAAAAAACCCGCGCGTGCGCGGGCGTTATAACTAGTAATAATAATAATAATAAAACCAATCCAAAAGTAAACAACTTAAGAGGAAGTACAAACGAAATAACCTTAATTATCACTTAATTATGCATTTTTCCGATATGGCCTATGGTTCATTCGAGGGCTATCAAGTTTGCGGAATTGAAAAAAGGTTGTTATTTACACGTGGATGTAACAACTCTGTGTTGGCTAACCTCTTATGAAACTCACTTCCAGATGCTTTTGACATGTGATTCACTTGTTGCTGACTTGGCGCTATGTTTTCAAAAGCTTCTTGACCATGTTGTCAAATTCTGGACACGTAAACTGGTTTTGTCAACCTGCATAAAGATATAAACATAGAGCTGAACAAACGGTGCATATAATTATTATGCCAAATGCTTTTAACAAAAGAATAAGTTTAACTTCAGCATTTCTTTTTGTTTTGTGAGAAACTGATCGCGCCCTTGTAGTTGTACTTTGTTCATCTTTTTATTGAATATATTTCTTTATGATACATTTCATATGCTAACTAATATAAATAAAAAGGGTTACTTGAGACAGCGGAGGCATAAACAGTTGGGTTGAAGATGGTGGTGCCAACAACCGTGAAAGCAATTATTTGGCTGTAAAGAGTATACATGCACAAAACAAAAGAGTTATGTGTAGAGGTGTCAATTCTTGACACGACACGATAATCGACATGAACCCAACACAAAATAAACATGTATAGGTTGAGAATAAACGTGCCCAGTAAAGGTTAAACACGTTAACTCGTGAACCCATTTAAGTATATAAGCCTTTAAAATGAGAATTACAACTTGGATTTGATTTTGAATTTAAAAGGTGTTTGTTACGGAGTATGTACCTAATATAGATTAGAACTAATATTATAGCTTAGTTGATCCATTTTGGAATTCAAACTCGTCATTTAGCATCTTTTAAATCGTTATATCATTTTGGGATTTAAATTGGTTGGTTCGTCAAACCAACAAAATGCTAACCCGCTTGACCCGTTTCCTTAAACTTGTTGAGTTTCCTGACACGATTACTAAACGGGTCGTGTTTAGGACCCCAATAGGTCAACAAGAACGCGACTTGATTGCTACCCCTAGTTTTATGTATGCCAACTGATAATCAAGAACAATTACCTTCTAATTTTAATTTATGTATGCCAACTGAAATTGTCTCAATAACAACTACTCCTCTGCACACACCTCTCGTCCAGCCCTTAACTTCTTTACCATGTGTCCCCTATCGAATTACAAAACCACCACTTCCCTATCATTCCAGGGAAAAACCGATGGTATACTAAATTGTTACAACTGTACAATATATTAAGACCTGCAAAATATATGCCAAGTGTTAATAATATTGAGTCGCTAAAATATGATCATGTCAAAGGTGTTAGTTTTGAAATGAAGTGGTCTATATGTGATGGTCTAAAGTCGTCAATCCACGGACATTACAAAATAAGGCATTAGAAAGAAGTATCACTTCAATGTGAATACGTGATTGCAGATTTATAAACAATACTAATCATTTTCCAAATACTAATAGCTTTCGTAAATAAGGTAATAGATTCATATAAACTGCCTGCAAACTAATTTCAAAACACTATTCAAGAAATTCAAGGGCTTTTATTATTTAGAAGGATAAGCATAAGCATTTGTGCTGTAAGCGTTAAAACGCATCTTACTTGAACAAAATAGCCGGGCTCATGTCAATGAAGCAAGTTGTCTCAGGTTGGGCTTTAATCACCAGTAACATGTGCTATTATTATTATTTTTTATTTATTTATTTTTTTTTTGAATGGCGGAGATTTATTAGACACGTGCTAGTAAGAAGCTAGCATGGACAAAACAAGAAAAGATTACAAATGAATACAAAGAACACTCGGATTGCAACACCAATCAATCTAAGAAATACTACAAAGCTTAGCTCTATTTTTTATCCAAAGATAAGATGTCGCAATAATGTCATCAATCATCTTCATCGTATTAACCTTAACCGCCTGAAAAACTAGAAGATTCCGAGCCCTCCATATCCACCCTATAGCACATAAAACCACAACATCGAAAAAAGAACTTGTTCTTTCCCCGAGATTCAAATCACCATTTAAATAAATTGATTCCTAACTTTAAGACTGTTGACAAAGACTATAAGAGAATCATTAACAAAACTTGAACGAAAATTGTTATCAAAATCAAACACATATTGACCTTAATTTGAGAAAATCGGGACCAAAATCATCTAAAAAAGGAAAATACTCATGAAGGCAATGGCGAAGGAGACTCCAATGAGGAGGAGCATAGAGGGGCAGCGTATGGATATTAGTTTGTGTAGTGGTGATGGATCTAAAAATTGAGTCCCATGTTTTTTTTATAAATTACACTTTTGGCTTAAAATTATGCCAAAAGGCATTGAGACCCATGTGTATTTTCTAATTTTTTTTACAAAACGTTTTTTTTTTTTTAAATCTTTTAGGTATATTAGGAAACAATTAACTTTAATTATTTTTTAAAAGCTAAAAAAGACGAATTAATAAAAAATCTAAAAAATGAATAATTTGATTTTTTTGAAATGCAAAAAACCCTACTTAAGGTTTTGTTTATTATATAAAAGATTCACATCTTTATTTCTTTAACATGGGAGCGTATCTACATACGCCTTTGCCTGGTCAAACACCATTACAAGGAACTATTAGGGATTAGATTATGATTTAGGATAGTCGGCTCAAGCCCAGTAGGCTTAAGGTCCGTTATAATTATTATTCATGCACACTATATAGAGATTATATAAGTAAACCTTAACGAACCCTAAGCTCACATACCGAGCTTGGACCGACTATCCTAAACCATAATCTAATCTCTAATCTTTATTATATAGGGAATGAACACGCAAGGCTGAATTTTCTTTTCTTTCAAATATTTAAACCAGTATTGTGATGTACCATTATTTTTGAATGATGTACAAGTTAAAAAAACATGATTGTGATAGTCGAAAACGGATTTCGGGAAGTGTACCGAGTTCATGCATTAAATTC